>PVLD010002332.1:0-168949 GCA_004027595.1 Dinomys branickii | reverse complement strand
AGTCAAACTCTATCCTCAAAGAAAAAATGTGATTTCTCTCCCTTTTATTCAATAGATCTTTTTTTTTATTATTATTCCCTCTGGCCTTTGCAGACATAACTGAGTAACTGGACTAAACGTGCTCTTCTATTTCTTACCATCAGCTTGAAATGCTGCTTTGGCTCCTACCCATTTGCTTTCTCTTTTCCATTCGTAAAGCACTAACATCAAAACACTCTGTTGGTCACTCTGGCAGCCTCTGTACCAGCTCAAACCGATCCAGGTGGGGAAAAGAGTCCCAGCAGTGGTCTGACAGCCAACCAAGAGAGCGCACCTATCCCTGTCCAGGTAATAACGGCCCCCAGTGCATGACACTTCGAACTTTACCTGCATGCTTTTCTTATAGATCCCATTTTCAGTTCTCGTATAGTGAAAACCTATCACCTTGCTAGTCCCTTCTTAGGCATTCAGTTTTGTCTTTTTCCACAGTCATTTCACTTCTGAATAGCATTCATATAGTTCTTCTCACTATAATTCTGACTAATCAAACCAGCAATTTGAAGAATTTTTTTTCTGGTGAACTATATTTTGTTTAAAAACATCCCACATTATCCCACCTCCAAAACTTCTATTTAATCCTCAGAAGTTGAATTACTGCCAGCATGTCTTTCAGAGTTATCCCCAGCAATTTTATAATCACAGTTCTCCCAGTATGCTCCCTGGGTAAACACTCTCTGACTTTCCTTTAATTCTTCTCTTGAAAGGCACCATCATCCTTCGGATAATTATTAAGTTCCCTTCTCTGCTGCCTTCCCCTCAGAAACTGCTTCCGCTCACCTCTCCCTACCCCTAGGTCTGACATTTCTGTTATTAAACCTTTGGGAATCAAAGATCTCTCTCTCATATTGAGAAGCTCGTTTGAACATTCCTCATTTCATCTCCTTTCTTCACACTTTTTGCTTCCTCTGTTTATTGGGTGTTAACTCTCTGTCATGGAAAGAGTTCCAACATGACCCCTGAGATTCCCCAACCCATGTTGCGCACCCTGCATAAGATCTTCTCGTCCTGCGTGTGGCGGTCTTGTGTGTAGGATGGGAGATAACTAAGTGGTAGGGTTAAATAATATGGAAAAGGGATTTGTGCCGCAATTACTGTCTAAGGAAAAGAGGTATCAGTGGTCTGGCCCTCACTTGATCAGGTAAACAAGCCCTTAAAGGAGCGAGAAGCAGTAGTAAACATCTGCTGGCCTCGGATGCCACACTAGGAAGACAGCAGGAAGTCCAGCAGCCTCAGAGGAATGAGCGTGAGCCACATGAACGCACAGCAGTAGGAGTTCTGGGTTCACCTACAAAAGCAAGGAAGTGAATCCTCTCAACACCAGGGAGCAAGGAAAAGGCCCCTGAGCTCCAGGGTGGAGCCCCACCTGGCTTACATATGGACTGCAGCTTTGTGAGACTCTGCAGAGACCCATCCTTGTCCAGCCCAGAGTTCTGATCTACTGAACCTACTAAGTGACTGACTGTTTCTTACAGAGCAATTGAAATAGAAGACAAGCAAAAGGTCTTCCTTCTCTCTTCTCTTTTCAATGCCTGGTGACCATATTTCCTATTCATTGTCATAACCACATTTTCTTGTGGGTAAACTGCTTCAGTTCCTACTAATATTCACCCTCTCTTTTGAGTGAGTTTGTATTCCTTCACTCTGACATCTTTACCCAGTGACCCTAGTCAGTCTATTGGCTATTCTTGTCCAAGAGCTTCTTCTTTTTCCTCGTGCAGTTGTCATAGTAACAAGCCTAACCTGTTCTGTTTCTTTGCTGTCATTTCAAAATAACATTCCTGTGTCCCAGTCATTAGTTACTGGTGGTGGATTCAAAAGCAAGCCTGCAGCAATGACATACTTCCCCATACTCCAGTGAAATTGACTCAGCCAATCATTTATTGTATTAAATTTGTTTTCATTCAACAGTGAGAATGTCATCCTAAAATGTCAGGGACTTTCCTAGGCACTGTTACTATCATAGAGATAAATAAGACAAAGTCTCAGGTTAAAAAGTGCTCATGTTATAGTAGAGATAGTGTGGCTGCTGGAATCAAATACAACACTAAAGAAGACTTTAAAAATTTTGCTAGTTTACATGCTGAACTATTTATAGTTAAGTATTAAAAGTATGATATAATATTGAAAAAATACCAGTGTTATATTTGTGTCTACTTCTCCTTCAAATTCATATGTTGAAACATAAACAAGCTGGGGATGTTAAGAAGAGGGGTTCCTGGAGTTGACTGGATCATGAGGGGTTCATTCTTATAAGTAGGATTAAAGCTCTTATAAAAGAGGCTTGAGGAAACCTGCCTGTCCTTTCCACCATGTGAGGACACAGGGATGGTACCATCTCTGAGCAATAGGACTCGCACCGGATACTGAATTTGCAACAGTCTTAACAGTGGGCTTTCTAGCCTTCGGAACTATAAACTCCTCATGCTTATATACTTGCAAGTTTAAGGCATTCGAATTAGGGATAAGGTATAAATACACAAGCATAAAGAAACAGAGAATTTAAGGCCAAACAGAAAATAACTAAGAAAAATAAGGAAGAATATGAACTCATGGTACTATCTTGTTCTCAAACTATCAATGGGTGTTTTGTTTTCTTTCTTTTAAGCAATTAGTCACTGTCATGTTGTAAGAGCTATTATGCACAGGTCCACGAGTCAGGTGTTTCGTGTGAGTGATAAGGTAGGACAGGATTTGAGAACATGACCATGCTCTCTGAAAGAATGCCCTCTGTTTTCTGCATGATGCTCTCCTTCTCATCATGTTTTAGAGGAGATTCTAGAAAGCCTCTCCTTTTCCTTCTTTTTCTGGAGGGAAGACATGGCACATGTGGACAATGGTCCAGCTACAGACCACGAGCACAGAACTGGTGTGCCGATGGTATGTCCTTGTGTCATTTTTCTGTCAAAAGCACAATTTGACCTACAGCATCCTGCATAGACAATGGGTGCGTAAATTACTGTAGCCCAGGGATAGGCAGTTAAGCATGCAGTCAGGTGAATGGAAGTCAGTGAAATGGGGTAAGAAGCACTCCAGCCCAAACAGAAAACAAATGCATTCAAATCAAGAGTGTGAATTTTCCAGGGAAATGAAAAGAGAATTCCTAAGAGAACTTATTTTCCTTGTCTACTTATTTCTACCCTGTAGGAAGATGGTAATGGGGAATATTTTAATAATACTGTAGGCTTTAACAAAGAATGCTATTTTTGAATGACAATATGATATTCATGCTAGAGTCATAAATACAATCACCATTTCATTTTCAGGATATATGCTTCATTTTGAAACCAGACTGGCCATGCTGCTAAAATGTCTTTGGGCACCAGGCATGCAGCTAGAAGGCAGCGTGGCCAGCGGCAGGAGTTTATGCCTGTCATGAATTGGCTCCTTGCACGCTTGTGGGAACAGGGGAAGTCAGGTGAGAAAAGAAAGGCCATTTTGCACAGCAAATGCATCCTCATAGCTTATGGGGCTGCTGTAATGGAATACCTGAGATTGGGTAATTTACAAAGAACAGAGATTTACACTGGGGAGACAATACAATGTTTACGCATGTGAGACTGATTTATTTCACTTGTAAGTATGTGAGAAACTGAAAGAGTAAATAAGACCCAAAATGTACAGTAGATATTGGTAAATGGGAAGAAATTTCTAAAGGAAAGAGAAACTGGAATGAGGTATATATATATATATATATATCCATTTGTGTTTATATATACACACATACACACACAAGATAGGATAGTTATTCTACTAATTGTTGTTAGCTCATTGAAAGGAAAGGTTTATGCCTACACTGTTGGATCAATTTTTCATGCCTATATCTCGTAATCTGAGCAACTACTTTGAAGATAGTAATATGCAATATACTAACCATTGTTACCCTCCTCCAATCTTGCTTTGAAATTTTATACCATCGTTTTTACTGTTTATTTTTCTTTACAATTAAAAAAAACAAAGAACAGAGATCTCTTCTCACCGCTCTTGAGGCTGAGAGGTCCAAGGTCAGGGTGTAGCACGTGGTCGGGAACTTTTTATTATCCCCACACATGGCTGAGGCAGAAAGAGAGGACACAGCCCACCAGCACTTTGTCTGTGGTGTAGGAATCCCCATGACCTCATCCCCTCACTAGCCCTCCACTTTCCAACATTGCTTCTTTGAGAGTTAAGTTCAGTGAGTTTCTACATAGCGACAGGTGGCTAGTGGTTCTCTTCTGAACCTGTGTTCCAACTGTTCAGTACTGGGGAAATCCCCACCTCCCTTCCAACTTGGTGTGACCCCAGCAAGCTGTTACATGGACAGCTCCATTTAGGGAACCCTAGAGTCAAAAAATATATTTCACTTATTGTAATGAAATTCTGTAATAAATCCTTAAAAATGTTGGGCTTATGAAAGATTTGAAATAATCTTTAGTAGTAAAATAAGTTTACAATCTCTGAGACTGCATGTCTGTCACCTGCCCTACTGCAAGGAGCTGTAGCTCGACTCAGCAGGGGTTCTCCTTTTAAACTGGCCCCCCCTCTGTTCGTTCATTGTAGCTGCTTATTCACTTCTCACCAAGCAACAAGATTAAATATCTTCGCAGAGATGTAATGGTGAAGGAAAAGCCTCAAGCCACTGAAAAAACTACAAGATAAAATGCAGACTGTTACATAGAATAATTTCATTAACAAAAGTTAATTATCAGACTTGGAAGAACTCTTCTTATCAAGTCCGATATGTGTAAGTTGAGGTGTAAAATATGTATTTTTTTGTTTTTGTAGAAGTGAAAAGAAACCATTTTCTCCTAGTGTACTCTCAGCATAGAATGCTTCGGTGGCCACATGTGCGATTTTTCCCCACACACCAGGTAATTTTCTGGTGGATATCAACTTGGTATCCTATAGTCAATTCAATCCCATTGCTACCTACCTGGACACAGTGTTGCCTTCCTCAGACTGAAGGCTCAGTCCTGCAAGATTACTGCCACCTCAGACTCCAAACTGCAAATAACAGGTTGTCACCTAACCAGCCACTACGAAGCAGGGTTCCCTAATTTGCGAGGATAGCTCAGTTACTTATGTTACCAGTTAATTACAGAGGATCCAGGTGAGCAGCCAAAGGAAAACACACCCAGGGTGAGGTATAGGGCACAGGTGTGTAGCTTCCAAAGCTCCTTTGGGCGTAATACCCTGCCAATCCCTCCATGTGTTCAGCAGCCTGGAGGCTTTCCAAATGGAGTTATTCAAGGATTGTTGTAGAGCATCATCTCTAACACAAACACACACACACACATACACACACACACACACACACACACACACACACACACACACACTCCTCACAGGTCAGAAGGTGAAGCTGAAACTCCAACTTTATGATCATGTTGTCTTTCTGAAGATTAGCCAGACCCTTCATCTGTCCCTGCCCTTTGTTACCATAAATTCAGGTGCTATCAAATGGACCCATTGTAAGTAACAAAAAGCACTTCTACCTTGTGGGAAATTCAAAGGGTTTTAGGAGTTCTGTGCCAGGAATTGAGGACAAAATTCAAATATACTTCTACTACCACAGTTTGTTCAATTTGTTTTTGGAAGACACCTTAGTTTTTTGTTGTTGTTGTTGTTGTTTTTATTTTTATTTTTTTTTTGGAAGACACCTTAGTAATCAGCACCTGAAACCTTCTTCAAGCATGGTCATTCATATACACACACAAACACACATGTTCATATTTAGGTAATCATACACACATGTAAAATTCCACAGTTACACACTCCCCAGAAAATATCATTCTTATTTCTATTCAACTGTACTTATAAATGAATGGTTTTCAAATCTATTTCTCTATTTCCAAATTTATTTTATTAATTATTTTATTCAAATTTATTCCTCTATTTTCAAATTTATTTCTCTAAGTTCCAAATTTTCATAGAATATCCAGACTTGCCTATCTTGTTGCCTATTAAACATTTGTACTGAAGTATCCCACAAACCTTCTAAAACCTGTAAAGCAAAAACCAAAATCGATAGCATTTTAACATCATTTTGGATTCCTGTGTACCTTGTTCAATGAATAATTGCTCATTAATGATGTTTCTCAAAACAAAAGTTAAAGCTAAGAAAATTTCACTACTAAAACCTCCACCCATATCAATCATTAGATCGTGGCAATTTTTTCCTGTTAATTACTCTCAAATATATCCTCTCTTCTTAAAATTTATTTTGAATCCCTTAATTTCAAACTGGCCCCATTGTTTAATTGGAGGATTTCCAGAGGCCCTTTGTCAACCCATTGCCGTTTATGACAAGCCTTATTCAAATGGTCTGTGTTCAGCACGATGCAGTTTTCCACTCTTATCCACAGTTTTGCTCTTCCTGCTCTCAACTACTTGTGGTCAACTGTTATTCAAAAATACTAATGGAGAATTCCAGAAATAAACAATTCACAGGCTTTTTAGTGAGGCAGTGCATGCAGAACTCTTTCATCATTATACTCTGCCTGACCACAATGTAAATAATCTCTTTGTCCAGTGCATCCACAGTATATACACTGCATGCCCATTAGTACCTTACTAGTCATATTTTTTTATATATAGAGAAAAAAAACAATGACTCAGAATTTCAAAATAAGGTAAAAGGATACAAACGATGGTTATTATATTGCATATTATTATCTTCAAAGTAGCTGCTCAGCTTATAAGATACAGGCATGCAAAACTGATCAAACAGCATAAGCACAAACCACTCCTTTCAATGAACTAATAGAAATTAGTAGCATAATTATCTTAACTATCTTGTGTATATTTTTTCTTCCCCATTCCCAGCTGTTTTTTTTTTCCTTTTGAGCAGCTTGTTTCCCTTTCACAATATTTATTATATATTTTGAATCTGATTTACTTTCTCAGTGTTTTACACTAGGGGGACAATACAATGTTTACACATGTGAGTCTGATTTATTTCACTTATGAGTATGGTCTCAAGTTGCATCCACTTACCTATGAGTCTCAAGCTTATCCTTCTTCGTGACTGAGTAGTATTCCATTGTATAAAAATGCCACATCTTTTTTATCCATTCCTTGGTTGATAGGCATTTGAGTTGTTTCCAAGACCTGACTATTACAAATTGTGCTGTTGTAAATATGGGTGCACATATATCGCTGTGGTATGTTTTTAATTCTTCTGGGAAAATACCCAGAAAGGGAATACCTGGGTTAAATGGAACCTCTAATTCTGTTTTTTTGAGGAATCTCCACACTGATTTTCAGAGTGGCTGTCCCTATCTATGCTCCCATCAGCAGTGGAGAAGTGTTCCTTTTCCCCCACAGTCCCGCCAACATTTCCTATTGGTTGAGTTTTTGATGATAGCCATTCTTTCTGGGGTAAGATGGAATCTCACTGTTATTTCAATTTGCATTTCTCAAATGACAAATGATTTTGAACATTTTTTCATGTATTTATTTGCCATTTGTATCTCTTCATCTGAGAAATGTGTATTCAGCTCAGATGCCCATTTTTTGAACTGGGCCATTGAATTTGGCGGTCCTGAATTTTTTCAATTCTAGATGGGAGTTCTTTGTCTGAGGGGCAGTTCACTAAATTGTTTTCCCTTTCTGTGTGCTTTCTTTTCACACTGTTGGTGATTTGATGTGCAAAAGCTTTTTACTAAGATGAGACCCCAATTGTTTATTCTTTGAAGTACTTTCTGAGCAGTTTGTTATTTGTTCATGAACTCTCTGCCTATCCTTATATCTTCAAGATTTCTACCTGTTTTCTCTTCCCGTAGATTTAGTCTTTCTGTTTTAATGTCTAGATCTTTGATCCATTTTGACTTTAGTGCATGGTGATAGACATGGGTCTAGTTTTATTCCCTGGCATGTGGAAAGCCAGTTTTTCCGACACCATTTATTAAAGAGGCCTTCTTCCAATGAACACCTTGGCCCCTTTGTCGAAGATAATGTGGCTGAATGTGTTTGTAGTTGTGTCTGCATCTTCTAGTCTGTGCCACTGATCCTCAGGTCTTGTTTTATTTGGTCAGGACCATGCTGACTTTGTCACAGTGGCTGTGTAGTATAATTTCAGATCAGGGAATGTGATGCCTCCTGCCTTGCTTTTGTTGAACAGGATTGCCTTTGCTATTCTAGGTTTCTTCTGGTTCCAAATGAATTTTAGGAATATATTCTCTAGGTCTGGGAGGTATGCTAATGGTGTTTTGATCAGGATTGCATTCAATCTGTGTAACAGTATTAGGTTATCACCATTTTGACAATGTTGCTTCTTCCTATCGATGAGCAAAGGAGATCTTCCCACTTCCTCATCTATTAGGAGTCATCGTGAATATGAGATCAGTCACTGTGACAGGGCTGGTGTCCATACCATCCTTGCTTTACTTAATCATATTCTTGCTCCAAGGGCAAGAATAGCAATTCTGGCAACTTGGACGAGCCAAAGGTAAGTCCCAAAGCGCTTCCTTACGCAAAGTGATGAGGGAGAACACTCTGAGGTTCCTAGGGTCTATGATAAGGAATCTCTTATTCACAGATTTGTGAAGAAAGAAACAAATTCATGCCTGTTTGACTGCTCTGCCTCAAAACGCAGAAGGTACAGTAAAAATCTGTGACAAATACTTAGTTAAGACAGCAAAGCCCTTATATTTGTGTATATACATGGAAAATGTTATATGCAGAGAGTTTCACACTGTATCCGGTTTCAGTCAGTCATTGGAGGCTTTAGAACATACTTCCAGTGAATAAGGAGGGATATTAATTGTATTTGATAAAATTCCAGTTTACTAAAGTCCATAAGTATGGTTTTGTGTGCACCTTCACACAAGTGTTTCAAGAACTTTTTAGAAATAGTTAAGCTGGCCCACTACCCATGTGGTGTATCTTAATGAGGACTGTAAATGGATCCCAGCATCGGTGAGTTTATGAAATGGACCACCTCTTTTCCGGCCCCTGAGCTGTATTCATGAGAAATCTACAGAAAGTTCTTTGAATTTTCACAGTGTGTTATAATAATTATCAAGTTAATTTGTGCACCATCCCAGAATGAGAGACATAGAGAGACACACAAAGAAAGAGAGATGTAATAGCTTCATTTTCAACTGATGGTGCAAATTAAGAAATTAAGGGCTGGTTTGTTTTTAAATGTTTTCCCTCCATCACCAGCAATCTTTACGGTAAGTAGAGACTCTTGCTCTTGTGATATAGCTATTGATTCCAAACCACTAGTGCTGAGTACATAGAAGAAGCTCATAATATTTGGAACATAAGAACAAACCTGTGATGGGATTTTGATTCACTTTATCCATAGAGATCAATACAGACCCTAATTTGTTATTTAGCATAAAATATCATGTAAACAAACTGCTCAATACACAAATGACTCCAATAGTGACAAAATAGTTCATCATTTAAGAAAATAAAGTTCGCTCCATTAAATTACTCCTAACAACTGCCAGTCAGGCTTCATAAAGTAACAGCTAATTATAGCTTCATATAATAATAATTCAAAGAAGTCTTTTGTTCATTTCCTCTTTTCCATTCTTATGACAAAACAGCAATCAGAGAAAATAGATTGGCCCAGAGCATAACCAGACCAGTGCTAGATTGTGCCTTGATAAGCAATATTTAGCAGTAATAAAATAAACTATGCTAGGGATGTTACATTCAGTATCTCATTTATGACAATTTTGGTACAAACAAGGCAGAAATTATTCTCCCTACATACTAGCAGGGAAACGGCAACACAAATGCTTATACCACTTCACTAACATAAAAGCCAATGGGGGTAACACCCAGGCCTGTGTCTCTAGTACAACGGTGTATCTCATTGGAGAGCACACTTTCTCGAGCCCAAAGGCCACCACTCTTATTAAAACCGGTCTTGGGAAAAGCTGGTCTTTAATCACTACAGTAGGAGAAAAGTATGTTAGCTATAAAGCACAGTTTCCAAAAACTTTTGCCACATTAAAGAAATCCCTTATATAGAAATAAATGCCAAACAAGCCGGGTGCAGTGGCACATGCCTATAATCCCAGCACGCAGGAGGCGGAGGCAGGATGGTCCTTGTGAGATTGATATCAGCCTGGGCTACAAAGTGAGCTCAAGGCCAGCCTGAACTACATAGTGAGACCCTACCTCAAAAAAGACAAGAAACAAAAACAAAAATAAATACCAAACTAAATGCTTTCATTTGCTTTAGTAACTTTTAGAAGTACTTCGTGCTGCCCTGATGGTGTATTTCCACTGTTCCAGTTTTGAAGGAGGAATATTTTTGGTGTTCTGGGTCTAGATTTCCAAAAAGGCAATGAGATTCTCCTTAAAACATTTGCATGATTTTATATTCTAGACTATATTTCTGCGTTTCAATTTTAGCAAAGTGGGTCATCCTTATTAATACCTGAAGCAAGATATTACAAGTCTCTTGATCGTACTCCTTTAAAATACTTTTTAATCATCTCCTACTATCATAATTCTCAGTAATATCAGAGTAATTCTTGGTATCAAGTCTCTAATGTACCCGAACCAGCTCTTCTTCATCAAACAAATGGTTTCAAGTGATAAATGGAGGCCACTCTTCAAAGACACTTATTTTGAGAGATTTTGCATAACTAGAGTATAAAGCAATTAAAAGCGTGTCATTTAGTAACTGATGTACTTGAATTATTAAACATGCTACTTACCTGGAGCTTCCTGGAGGGTGTTTTATATATAAATAAAGCTATGGAATTGAGCTTAGGTATAAAAAATAAAGTTAGAAATTAAATCTCACTAGCATAGTTTTAAACGTAAGCTTGAAAAGAAAAGGTTTAAAACTTAAACAGCTTTTTATTTCTAACCTTTGCTGAAAGGTTAATAAATAAGAGCTCTAATTAGAAGTCAGCAAAGAATGTGTTGCCTGTTGAAGGAAGTCTTAGGCGATGATGACAAGAATCGTCACCGTTCAGTATGCTTAATGTGCTAAGCACTGCAATACATGGTTTAATCCAACCCTTACACGAGGTAGGTAGCACCTCCTTGTCTGTACTAGAAGATGTGCTGAAGTCTGGCTTAGCTCCCTAGCGCTACTCTAACAAAGCACCACAGACCAGCTGGCTTAAAGGATAGATGTCTACTGTTGCAGAGTTCTGATACCTACATGTCTGAAATTAGAGTGTTGGGAAGATTGGTTCCTACTGTGAGGTGTGAGGGAAGGATCTCTTCCAGATCCCTTTCCCTGGTTTAGAGAAAGCGGCCTCCCTGTGTGTATCTGTGCTCCAGTTTCCCGTTTTGTAATACCAGTCCCTCTCTACCGAATTCCCTTTAATTGGATTATTTCTATAGAGTTGTTATCTCCAAATAAAGTCACACTGTGATATCCTGCGCTTGATTTAGTAAACATCTACTGTGAGCTCGGAAGTATGCTTAGTACTGGGGAGAGGGGAGATGAGGGTACCAGTTCTGGCAGGAGATAAGAATGTGTTTCATGAGTCCTCCTATCCTCTTCAAAATGAGGCCAAGCAAACCCAGCTACCTGGCATCTGCCAAGCAGCCAGAGCAATGAAACTCTGTGTGGAACCAGGGCTAAAGCCCGAATTTCTCAAACAAACACTGTGGGTGAAATGGCAAGCCACCACAGACCTTTGCAGCCCAATGCTTAGGAAGGCAGGAACCCAAGTTGAGTGGAGACTGTCAGGAAAGGCAAGCTGTGCTCAAACTAGTCCAAAGGGTTATTGTAGGACTGCTAGAATGTTACCACTAACAATAACACAGGATTTGAGGAATGATAAAATCCTCCAAGCAGGAACGTATCTGAAAGGGGAAGAGGAAGGTATAAGTAAGCTTGTGGGGACAGCAGGCACAAACAGACACTGCTTTAGGCAAGATGGGAAAATTGGCCACCTCCACCCACAGGGTACAATGAGTGAAAGCGTTAGTCCAGGTGAGAGGTTTGAATTGTTTTGAGAAAAATACAGCACACAGCTCTGAGTGTGATTATGCATCTGGCACAGGAGCAGAAATGATGCAGGCAAAAGGCTCGCAAAGAAGGTGACCTCGGAGGATGCGGTTTATTTAGGATGATAGAAATCCAGCTCTGAGTGAGCAAAGAAGAGACTTTGCCCAGAGAGCGAAGAACACATACAGTAGTGTAACGGGAGAATGCTTTAAGCAAATGGTAGGATTCATTTTTTTCTTTAACAAACACTAAGTACCTGTCATATAAAACACTGACCCAAGAGCTACTGATCAGTCATTACCAAAGTAATGTGGATACTTACATTTTATTAAGGGAAGATGGGCAATTTTGGAAAACTGGCTCATTCTTATTAATATGTGAACAATAAAGATATTACTATTTCCTTTATTGGTGTCTTTTAAAGTGCACCTTAGACATATTCAACTGTCGTAAATGTTGAGTGTTATTAGAATGCATGATATTACAGCTCTCTTCCGTCATTGGAAATTATTTTTAAAATAAATGATTATGTAACTCCAGGCACATGTGTGCAACATCTAGAAGATGAAGAGAAAAAATGTACATAAAAGTATATGAGACTGAAGGACACAGTTTAATTGGTTAGTCAAGGTACCTGCCTAGGGGCTGGGGATATAGCTCAGTGGAATAAGCGCTTGCCTAGCAAGCGCAGGGTCCTGAGTTCGATCCCCAGTACCGCAAAAAAAACAAAAAAAAAAGGTATCTGCCGAGATTTAACCTCCCTCCCTCTTCTGTTATTGGCTTGTTTCACTCTTTCCAACATAATGACCAGAGAATTTTAAGATCCCAGTACTCAGGAGCAAATGAAATAATTTCATCCACCACTTTCACACACAAAGTGCAAAACCAAAATGACATGTAAGTGTTGTTTGCCTGCTTTATAGCCTCTACTAAAAGTTGAGTTATTTGAAATGTCTACCCAGTCCTAATTAACAAGATGGTATTCTTCACCCGTGTTTGGCAACATAATGGGTGTCCCCCTTTCCTCCTCTTCCTCCTCTCCCCTTCTTCCTCCAAGCGTCCTCTTCCTCCTCTTCCTCCTATTTCTTCTCTTTCTTTGGTCTCGAATAACAGAACAATTTTCTAGGAAAATCATACTTGAGTGTTATAGGAAATGAGAGATGTGTTTGCCTTTGATTAAAATTTCCAGGGACAGTGTTCAGCCTCATAATGAATCAGTGTCAAAGCAATGTCCTAACCTCACGGGAAGCGGAAGTGTGTCAGACAGAGCAGCTGAGATTTTCACTTTCTTCTCTCCCCCTCCACCTTCTTTTTCCTGCTTCCTTAACTCCTATAAATGGTTTTCCTTTCTTTTCTCTCTAACTTTATTTCCTTTATTTATTGCTCTGTCTTCCTTTTAATCTGGCACATACACTGGTGAAGTCAATATGTGTTAACAGGGTTAAGGGTGCAATTTGCACAACTTGCTTACTTTTACCTGAAAACAATGTGCTGATTTTCAATTTTTGTTACTTTGTTTCTTCTGCTGTAAGTAAATAAATCTAAGTGGCATTAATTGGAAGGACCATTGTTTATGAAGATTGTATAGCATCTTTATTCCAGAAGGGAGCATGGCACTGTGGCTGGAGGTGGGAAGGTTAGACTTGGAGGGGATTTTTCTGCACAGTCCCCATAGGAGTGTTTTCAAGTGGGTAGGAACTGACTGCCACAGCTGGTATAACTGAAGTAGGGCATGGCAGCAGACAGTGCTGCGGTGACCTGCGAGATGCAGCTCACAAAACACGACAAGGGACATAGAGGCCTCTGCTGCTGTAAGAGGTGAGAACACCAGGGGGGAAGGCGAATGGCGAGTAGGGCATTCTGCCTCCTTCCTTTGTTTATGGCACCTGGCACAGCATCGAGCAAGCAAAACTTTAAATGAATGCAGTAGAATTTGGAGGATTTTTGTAAAAATTCTGAGAAATAAACACATGGTAAGGATTTCAAATAGGGCTCTGTTATGGTTGATACATTGTGTCAACTTGGGGATCTAGAGGTTTAGCTGAGTGACTCAGGAGGAAGCTGGGGTACTTACTTTGTAAACATCCTGAGCCTGTGGAAGAGGAGGGCATGGAGATTGTGTGAGAGGTTCATGACCCCTGGGTGGGGGTAGGCTGTTTACAATGTAGGGGAGAAAAGGAGGCTGCTTGCAGCCGTTCCTCGCTTTTGCTCTGGTTGTTTTTGCTGTGCTCTGCTGCCATGAACAGTTGCCCTCTGCCATGTGCCACTCTGCCTCTGAAGCAGCCCAGTATGGACTGAAACCTCCACAACTGTAAGCTAAATAAACCTTTCCTTCCTTCATTTTGGATGTTGGGCATTTTGTCTCAGCAACGAAAGAAAAGTAACCAAGACAGGCTCTCTTTAAGGTTTTTTCTCCAAATGACAAAACTTGGGTTTTAACATCTTGTTTATGAAGCTATACAAGTACTTCCCACAAATGCTGTTTGCTTAAAGGCAAATCATCATTATAGACAACTCTGTCAGGTAACAATGGACTTTGACCCTTCTCTGTCTCTGTCTGTGTGCCTGTCTGTCTCTCTCTCATCCCAAATCACAGATGTGACCAGGTGACATTATACAATCTATGCCTTTCCTGAAACAGTTGTTCTCAGAGATGATGTTTTCAGCTCCGAGCTTTGATTCTGACCATTGCACTTCTTTTCTTCATTTCCCATTTCTTTTTCTTCACTCCACAATCCTTTATAAAAGAGAAGGCAGTGTAGCTTTAACTTCATTACTGACTCTCTGAGTGGACCTCACTGCTTGCTTAGTTCCTATTTAACTGCAAAGGAAACTTCATTCAACACTATCTCTATAATCACAGTAATAATATCACAACCATTCCATACTGCTTTATGTTTTCATTATTTCCTTTTCACATAAATAAGATGTCAAGAGATTTAATACTTCATGAGCACTATTCTATAAATTACAGTAATGTACTGTACATCTTTGACCTTTCCAATATTGTGTGATTTGGTTGGCTGGCCTCTCTATTTATTGCCCTGCACAGAAGAACAGAAAGAATGAATATCCTGCTGCTAATGAAAATATCATATTTTGAAAGAGTCAAGTAATGATACTGTCTTGGTCTAGATGATTATGTTTCACAAGATATACAGCATTAAGCATTGCATTTCTGATAAATCATTCTCCTGACAAAAGGTATAATGAGATTAGAAAATTGCCAAAATTAATTCATCTACTGAAAAGAATGTTGCCCAGGCTAAATGAGTGAATTTTTAACCAAATCTCATTAGAATTCCAATTTTAAGGTAGCATTCCCTTTAATACTCCGTCAATGTTCAGATGGTATGTTTGATGCTCTCCACCAGTAAGAATGAATGAGAATTTTCTTTTATAGACTTAAGAGCAACAATTTAATGTTTTTTCTTTTATTTGGAATTGTTGGCTTTTTGCTGCCTTTTGAAAATAAGGAATGCATTCTTCAAGTTTTATACCAAGTAGTTTAAATGACTGTGTTAATGTAATAAAAAAGATTCTGAGATAATTTTTATTCATTCCACTGTCTTTGGATAAAAGTATCTGCCAACTCACGCTGAGTTGTCTGCCCAAGGAATATTTAATGGCATTCCTGAATTCTATGAGCTCTTCATTAAATTAAACAGTGTTATTTCTAATCCAAAGCTCCTGGAACACCTTGAAATTGCAGGAAAGGGGAAGAGAATATAAACCAGATTTTCTCCCACTAGAGAGAACACCTTCTATGTTACTTTGTGTGACCACTTTGCTATCAGTGAAGGCAGCTTCCACCCTGAGAACATATGGAAGAGAAAATGAGCTCCTGGTTAATTTATCATGATACACTGATGTGCACGCGAGCAGTCCTAATTAATACAATGACCTGGCTCATTTTGCAGGCATCTGAACTCTGCGCCCAGGCATCAGGACATTCTCTCCAGCCCAAGCTTTTGAAACATGGCTCTGCACACTTCTCTGTCCCCATAGTACTATTTTTTAATGCATTGTAAATAAAGAGTTTTCTCTTTAGGAGACTTACAACCTCCTCTTCGAAAAAGCAGCAGAGACAGGCTCTCCTGTACAAGTTCATTTTCAATTAGTGTCCTGGATTTACTCATTGGAAAGGCTGATGGGAAGCCATTACGTGTTAAAGGATTTTAGACAAGTTAGGGATGATTTATAACATAAGGTGGAAGTAGACAGGTTTAGTTTGATTAAACAGCACATCTGCTGGGGTGGTGGAGGAGAGATTTATGAAGTAAAATCAAGTTAAAGAGAAAAAATGAAAAAGTTGTGTATTTCATAGAAGAGGATAAATGGAATCTATGTGATTGGAGATACTTAGTCATATCTGCGAATGTAACTTTCTGAATTCCTAATAATACACTCCAGTACTTCTGAAGCCTTGTTTTATTTCATCCTCTCACTGATTCTCCAAGATAGGTCTACTATCACCAGTTACAGTAAGGGAAATTAACATTCTAAAATGAGTAAGTTACTTGAGAATAAACCATAATGATAAGACAGCTACCAATCCAAGCCAGGTTACTGGTTTTCTTTCTTTCTCTATCTCTAAAGACTAGGGTCTTTCCATTTCTCCTTGATTTTGAATCTGTTGGTCCATCTCTCTTAGATTGCTCCCATGCAGCCATATCTTGGGTCATACCTGAAATTGTGGAGCTATTTCAATGTCTCCTGCCACAGAGAAAGATTTTACTTAAGGCATGGGTTGTCCGCAATAGTGTGAGACCTATAGGGTAAGGTATCTTTCACAATTTACCTGACTAGCTCCTGGTCATCCCGTGGACACACATCTGGAAAAGGCCTATTATTGATTGCAGGTATTATTCATCCCATTTTGTTCTAGAGTGCATTCAAGTTGGCTTCTCCATTGAAATTCTATCTTGGCATCTTAAAAACAGCAATATCTTCATTTGGATACAAAAGAATTTTGATCTTTACTAGCTACCTGATTTTAAAAACAAAACAAAACCTCCATGAGACAACAGAGACTGGCAAACCTATGAAACAGAAGAAAGATTGCTATTTTAATGAAGTTTTCCTAACAATACAGCTAATCATCCTGCTTTTCCTTAAAGACAGGCCTTGCATAGTTAAGAGTTATGATGAAATTTTATTCATCATAAAATGCAGGCCCCAGATCTGAACAACAGGTTCAATCCAGATTAGCAGATCCTTTTATCTCTACTGGCAACTTGGCTCTCTCTTATTAGATATGAAAGGGAAGTCACAACCTGGCGTGCATATTTGAGAGAATTTACTTAACACCCAAATGATATCCAGACAAGATGTTCATGATCAAATAAGTCTTGTCAAATCAGCTTTGGATAGCCACGTTAAAAGCTTTTTAGGAAAACAATGACAAGCACTGTAAGAAGCACTGCACATATACTTTAACAAGTACTTGTATTTGTTTCAAATATGTAACTTCTCAAATGAGGGAAATAGGACATTATTATGCTTTATTTTATGTAATTCCAATGATTCCCATAAATAAACTTAAGGGATTATTCAGATTTTAAGGTTGTTCTGGAATTTCAGAGAGTCAAATATTATTTAAGGTGTGTGAGCTACTAAGCAGAGTGAGTGTTATATGAAGCAGGTTAACATTATTACAATAACATTTAACCAGTTTATTAAGTTATTATAGCTTGCATCTAGACATCTTCCTAAAACCTTCAGTGCTCACTAGTGATCTGCGTAGCATAGTTCTAGTTGTGAATAATGGGATAGCCCATCAAGGGGGTAGGTACTACTAAGCAACAGGCCTGTAGCCTGAAGGGAATACAAGAGAAAGGGAAGCTCACTGCTGCTGCTATTTTCCTACCCGCCCATAGACTGTTTCTCTTCTGCTGTGCTACCTTGCCTTGGAGCCAGCCAACTATGTACTGAAACCTCTACACACTGTGAGTTAAAATAAACCTTTCTTCTTCTAACTCATGAGGGTCAAGTGTTTTGTATCAACCACTGTAAAAGTAACTAAGATATAACTTGAACCCAGTTGGTGTGAATAACAGTACAGAATGGTAAAATCACTTCCTTCATTATCAACACATAGAACAATTATTTTTAAAATTGTCATAGGTAAAATTTAAGGAACATTTGTTAGTGTTATGTTCAACCTACTCGAAATGGCTGAAAAGGGGGCATGATTTGTGTCCTTAAATGTAAGTTTCTTGGAAAGAAATAAGTAACAAGACTAAGAAAATCTTTGTTACCGAAGGGCAAAGTCTCAGTAAGCTGGAAAGACTGTTTAAAGACTATTCTGTCCACTGTGGATGATAGCTGGCTAAAGCATTAAGGAAAGTCTATAGCACGTGAGTCCCCAGTATTTTCTGCTGGGTATTTCTGTCACAGGACAGTCACACTCAAGAGCCCCAATGACTGAATTATTCAGCAGAACCTCAGGCAGTACTCATTTCAGTTGTGAGCACGTAGAACATTTTCTCCCTTTACTGTCCACAGCATTCCTTGGTTATGGACTCTGTTTACTAGAAAACAACCCTATACATTTGACTTCTGTTTGAGCTTGGTGAAGAAACTGTACAAAGTATAGGGTTATTAAGAAGTTGTCATTTAAACTGATTTGGCATCTTTAACAGTACCCACTAGCAGTGGTAGAAATAAGGATCTGTCAGCGGTTTTATAGTAACCGGCTCCTGTCAGGATCTATAACTTGACCACAGAAGAAAGTCTCTCTGGCCTGAAAAATCTCAGTCTGAAGGAGAGGTAGGGGGAAAGGCATCTGGGGGCTCACGTGCACACTTGATGTGCTGAATGATTCAAGTTGCACGTTTATCCAAAGCGATTCAAGGGAGCTTTATGGTTCTATCTTTTATTTTAAATTAGGGAACTCATAGGAGAGAAACTCAATTTTCTGGCACATATATTTGACTTGCAAGAAATAACTATTGTGAACAGACAATTTAATATGTAAAATTTAGCCTCTTTTAGCAAGTTCACTATTTTATTTCAAATTCCCCCACTTCAGGGTCAACAGTGGGCGAGCTTTTAGATAGATCAGCGGTATTTTTGTGTTAAATAGGTTCATGTCTGCTTAAACGTCTAGGTTTTACCCTGGCTTTCAGGAGTTTGTATTCCATCTAGTGTGAAAAAATAAATCACAAATGTAGACCAAAGTGTCTCAAAGTTAATAATATGCTGTAAATCCTCTTTGCTGTTTTCCCTTTCATGGCTTTTTTATTTCTTATTGAAATCTCAAAATTCTACTATTTTTCTTCCTCCAGTTTCCTCACAAATTTCCCAGCCACCCTCCCTCATTCTAGGGATTTAAGTAAGGGCAAGCAGTGGCAGAGGAAAATGCCATTTTAAGGAAATAAATGACAAATGATAAGCCCCTAAAAGGGCTACTGTTTATTGCGCATCCCCATAAGTGGTACATGTGTGTGCTTGTATTGTTCTTCCTGTCACTTTTGCTGTCCTATACTTTTTCAACTTTTTATACTTATTTATTTATTTAATGACTTTTATTAATACATATTTGCCATACATGGTGAGCACCTTCCCTGTAGGGAATTTGTATCTATGCACTCTTGGGTAAGCAAGATGAAGGCCTAAAGTTGGTGAATATTTTGTTGAATAATCAAATCAAAAGTATTGCGCATCTGCTGCGGGTAAAACCATCCCAGTCACTGATAGTCCATGCATTTTGCGTCATGTTGTGTTGATGTGGAGACACATTCTCAGACTGCGCACACCTCTGTCAGGCAAGTCAAGAACATCAGAGACTGTATTTCTGGAGAGGCGTCTGGACTTTGTTCCGTTACCCTAGTCCCAGTTCTGAGCATGTATCACATCACTATTTTCTCTTATTCTGGGTGCCATTTCCTTTATTGCCCAGCAGTTAGTATCTTACCTGGCACAGGAGCTCTACCACTGGCCGCTAATTGGAATTTCACCTAACTCTTCCAATGCTCTTTATATTCCCCATTTTCTGCTTCTGACTTTCCTGCTTATTCTTTCAAATATTAGAGAAATATCCAGATGAATACTTCTGGCTATCTAACTGTCAGTATGGTCATTAAGTTAATGGGGTCTCTTGAGTACTAGCTCTGCATAAACTATAGTTTAGCATGTCTGTTTTGACCCTGTAAATAGGATACATGGTAACTCTGTGTGACACTTGGCTGTACAACTGGGGTGGCTATTTTGATTTAAATTCTAGTTTCCTCCCTCTTCCCTAAGAGAATGGAACCTGTATTACAATTTCTTTACCTCTTAGGCAGAGTCAGAGCCCTGTTCGCTGGAATTTAAAGTGTACAAAATCTAAGGATGGCCATTATAGAGCAAGAATGAAAATTGTGAATACAAAATTTCACTTCAGCCTTTGGGAGAGCCCTAAGCAAGGGCGGGGAGTGATCCAAAGCTTAAATGTATTTGCTTTGTGGCAATTCACACATATGTCACTGAGATCACAACAGTACAGTGCAAAGACACTTTCTTCAGCCAAAATAATTATTGAAAGTTTTTCCTTTAAGACAATATTTGCCTTAAATTTGGCAAAAATCACCCAGCTGTATACTTTTCATACAACCCCCTCTAACATTAGTATGTTACATAGCATGGTATAATTATCAAAGATACACTACTATTGGTACAGTCCTCTTGACTAAACTTCAGTCTTTACTTCTTGGATTTCACTAATTTTTCCAAGAATGTTTGGTTTCTGTGTCCCAGGATCTAAGCCACCAGGACATCCTCCATCCCTTAGCCATGTCTTTTAGCCTCTTCTGACCGTGATATTTTCATGGTCTCCCCTTGTCTTTCATGACATTGACACTTTGAAAAGTAGAAGGTAGTTCTTCTGTTGAATGCCCCTCAGTTAGGCTTTTCTTCTACTTTCTCACGATTAGTCAAGGAATCACATTTTTAACATGAATAATACGTAAGAGATAGGCCCTTTCCGGAGCATCATATCAAGATACCTGATGTCAGTTTGCCTTGCTATTTGTAAGGTTAAAACGACCTACTGATTAAAACAGTGTCTGCTGGGACTTTTAGGAGTGAACTTGCTAGTTGTTTTCTGTTGAAATTAGTAACTATCTGCAAATATTGTATTTCCTTTCTAATTCTTTTTTTTTTTTTTTGCGGTACTGGGAATCGAACTCAGGACCCTGCGCTTGCTAGGCAAGCGCTTATTCCACTGAGCTATATCCCCAGGCCCTTCTTTTCGAATTCTTCAGTTCTTTTTTTTTTTTCCCGGTACCAGGGATCGAACTCAGGACCTTGCGCTTGCCAGGCAAGCGCTTATGCCACTGAGCTATACCCCCAGCCCCACTGAGCTATACCACCAGCCCCTCTCTTCGAATTCTTGCCCACCAACTTTAGCATTAATTTCCCTCATTTCTTCTGTATTTATTAAGTGAGATTTCTCTGCAAGACAGCAATAATTGCTGAAGGCAAAGCTACCATTTATTTGTTCAATTACTTATTACACTACAGACTCATGAATATTTCTTTTATTTTGTGGGTTTTAATCTAGTATTAACACTTTGTTTCATTATTCAAATTGTTCTATTTTGCCATTGAGAGCTCATTCAAGTTGGTTTCTATGCCAAAATTAATTTTACAATAACTTATTTCTATTTTTAAAAACACCTTAAGGAGAATAGTTACTCCACAACCAAATTCCTTAAACTCCGTTTTCCCTCCTATCCGAAGCTCTTATATATAACGGCAGCTCCCACACCTCAGTTTTCAAGCCAGCTCTGAGTTTTCAGGCTCCTGTGTCAAAATGCTTCTAGTAGTTGTTTTACTTCCCCCTTTGGCTTTGCCTCTTTATCACAACAGCCCAGGAATGTGTTCTCCCTGGGGGTCGTGGAGGTTGTGAAGAATTGAAGAGGACAGCTGGCTGAACGTTTTCTTTTGCCGCCAAGTGGAAAGAACGACTAATTTTTTTATACAGTTTATTCCCATATACCAGACTTGCTAATAAGTTCATGATAATCATTGTTATCTTTCCTTCTCGTAATCTTCCTTATTCACAGTGTTTAAAACAAAGGAACTGAAGTTAACTGATTGCTCAAAGTAAGCGTTAGTAAGTAAAACATCAGGGTTTAAAATTTCGAGGGGATGCGGAATGCAGAACTGTAAGTGTGTGCAGAGATTTGGGCCAAAGCTACCTTAGCTATGTGGACTGTAGAGAATGTCTATGGCTGAAACGGACAGCGCGGAGACGGGAATGACGGACAAGCCACAGCATGGACAACGGCATGGACACAAACGGTGATTGTAAAGAGATTCGCCACGCTGTTTCAAATCTCACCCTCACAAAACTGGTTGTTTCATTAAGAGATTGTGTGAGGATATACCCTGAGGCATAAAAGCACAAGTGGAAAAATAAGGAAAACCAATTTTTAAAAGTATCTTAAGGGAAAATTTTCATGTATTTTCTGTTCTACACAGAGCTGAAGATTTAACACATTCTCATTAAGATTATTTTTTGATGTTTTGGCAGGGAGGGAGATAGTTCAGGACTTTTGGGTTAGGAATACTTACTGCTTCTTTACAGAAATAAGAAAAATTAAGTCCTTGATTTTTTGGGGGGGAGGGAATTGAAGTCAGGACCTTGCACTTGCCAGTCAGGTGCTCTGCCACACACCTATATCCCTGACCCCAAGTTCTTGATTTTTGAGGACCTCTCCCATTCCAAAATATATAAAGTGACAGATTACCTAGCAATCCATTTCTTTCAAAGATGTAATCACAGTTGTCTTCTCCTTAATTACTTTGGATAGTCATGATTTATTTGAGTATGTTGTGAGTGTACAGTGATTTTGTGTTATTCATCATAATGATTTCTGAAGTAAGCTTAAAATACAAATACACATAATGTATGTTTATATTTTCTTTTGATGCTTGTCTTATGGATATTTCTTATGAAGAGTTGATAGTATCGACACTGATTTCCATAGGCTGTCAACTTGAAAAGGTTGAAATTGCTAAAGATTAAGGAGGGGACAATCAACACTTACAGAAAAATACCACAGAAATGAAGAAGAAAATGCTATCTTATGATGCTATTTTGCATAAATTCACGGGAGAAACATCTGAAACACATGATAACACACTACAATGCAGCTACGTACACTACCTATACATCTGGAGTCTGTCATAGATTCTGAAATGAAGAGAAATTTCTTCTGTCTTCTGTGGTTCCCTAAAGTCATTGCTGCTCTGCAGAAACAGATTTACTTCAATTTGTAGAACCTGATCTCCGAACAAAGAGAGTGATTTAAGTTAGATTGGTTTAGTGAAAAACTTATATAAAGAAACATTTAAAATGTATCCTTACGACTAAAATGAAGATTTAGACATTCTCAAGTGATCCTATAGAAGTGAAGAACAGAAAGGAATTTCAGGCAGATACACGAGATATGCAAATTGTGGGCCTTCTACAAGGTGTACAGGACAGTACAATGAGAAGTTAGTTGAGCAGAGTGGAATCTAATTGACTGTCAAACTAAGGAATTTGTGTTTTACTCTAAAAGCAGAGAAACTTCATGAGATACATTATTTTTAAATAATGAAAAGATACAGTTATAAGTACAATTTAAAAATGTGAATTTGGTACTAACATAGCTGAGAAAAGGAAAGTACAAGAAATTGAAAGACACTTAGTCTAGGTGAGAAGTAATAAATGATTTATCTGTTTAATCATTGAGTAGTGGGAAGGGTAGAAGAGAGGAAAAAGGTATCACCGAGTTAAATCTACAAGGACTGTTTGCTGGTGAGATAGTAAGAATCTTTCAGAAGAAATCAGTTATTTTTGTTCATATTGACAAGAAAAAATGAATCAAAAGATGTATCAAAAGATCTAAAAGTCTTTCACGTGGTTATCAAAAACTATATATATTAATATACAATTAATGAGCCATACTTTACTAATATATAATAATCAGTTGTTCATTAAGAAGGTATAAAATTAGACTTGCATACATAACTCATTGATGTTTTTATTCTGAATTTCAGATTCATGATAATTATTGTCAGTATTTCTCATTTGTCATTTAGCATGTGCTTAGCTATACAATTTCACTGAAAAGTTAGTTCTAATTCCGAATTAATTCCACTGTCATTATTCTTACTTCTACAACTACATTGTAAAGTCATTCTTTCCAGATAGGAAAGAAATCGAATCTTTGTACATTCATTTTCTTATAGCACCTAGACAAAGTGGTTAGCCAGGGTAGAAGAATGAACATGCACTTATTTTTACTTGATAAATTGAATCAAAGTTTGGTTCAATATTGAAGCATAAGAAATTTTCAAGAGGCATAGTAGCAGCAATTATATTGAGTAGTTTTTTCTGAAGGTTTCCCAAACATTATGAACATTGAAGCTTGCAAAACTGCACTTTTATTTCAAAGGAATCTTTTATTCTCTTTACTGAAAGATAATTCATAAGGAAAACTTGAAGAATTATATTTCTAGTTTGGAGATTAATCTTTTGGATCAAGAGTGATGATTCCTACATGACAGTTCAAAAGAAAGGCTAAAATTTTGAAGCTCACAGCATGTTTACTTAGATTCTGCATGAGAAATGTTAGATACCAGTACCTAATTCCTTACAATGAAGTGGATAAAAAAATACAACAGTATGTCAGTCAAGGTATATTCCTGTTAAACTTTATTGGTATATAGCCACATTTGTTTGAAAAAGAAGGTACCATATAAAATTCTACCATTTTATCTTTCTGTGCTTCTGGGGATACAAAATAACATGCTATTGTTTTAGATGAGAACATTTTTACAGAGACATGGTTTCTTTTTTTAAGACATGATATTAATACATGTTTGCAGTGTGTGCAGTTTACAGTCATCTTGGGCATGGTCACAGGTACATACTGCACCTTGCTTGTCTTAATCCCCTTCCCCTGTGCTCCCCTCGCCCTCCATCATCAGTTCCTCTGTTAATTTTTCATGCTTGTTCATGCTATTGGTCTGAGTTCATGATATGGCATAGAGTGTCTGCATTAACTGGGGTTATTAGGTTTATGTGCATGGCATCCTTTGTTCCTGTCCTTTCCCTTCACCTTCACCATCTCATCCCTCACTTTGGCTACCATGGGCCATTTTGCTACTACAGAGACCCATCCCCTGGCCCTTTCCATCTATTGAGATGACAGATGCCATACAGTATTTAAGCTTGCATGCCTGATTTATTTCATCCAACATTATAGTTCCATGTGCATCCATTTTCCTAAGATATCTCCAGTTTGTCATTCTTTATAGCCAAGTTGTATCTCGTTATGTATAGATGCCACATTTTCTTTAACCAATCATCTGTTGATGGGTATACAAGCTGCTTCCAGGATTTAGCTATTACAAATTGTGCTGCTGTAAACATTTGTATGCATGTATTGCTGTAGTATGATGACTTAAACTCTTTGGGAAAGACAGCAGAGGAATAGCTGGATCATATGGAATTTCTGATTTCAGGTCCTTGAGAAATCTCCATGTTGATTTCCACAATGGTTGTACTAGTTTACACTCCCACCAGCAGTGAAGGAAGGTTCCCTTCACGTATATAAAATGTTTGTGTATGATATGGATATCTCATATACACACACACACACACACACACACACACATATATATACATATATATATATATATATATATATCATATATCACATATCCTTTCGCTAGGGCAATTTGATATTATGATGTCACTGCCCCCCAGGAGTAAGTCATTGAATATCCCCAGTATGTGTATCTGTACCCCAAATCAGTTATCTCGTTGTAGTACTTTGGCCTCTAAAACATTTGTAGGCTTTTTATTCTTGACTTCTGGTTCAATATTAAATAAACTGAACAAATACAAATCACAGCATGAATGGAATTATTCCTTTAAAGAGTTATAAGTAAAAAAGTTTGTATTTCAAGGATTTGCTGTTTAACATTATAAGCAGTGCTACTGGACTTATGTATTACAAATCAAAGATGTTCTTCATAAAGAGCACAAACTCCCTATGATCACTGTGATTATTATGTACTATAAACATGCACTAATAAAAATAAAGATTTCAATAAGAAAAGAGAAGCAGATAAAGAGTGTGTGCAAATTACTGCACCAGCAAAACCTCCTAGCATAACTAGCATGTATGATTAGAGGCAATAGCGAATGTTACAACATTTCAAAGAAGGCAGGTTTCAGTTCTGCTTGATTTATCAACCTGGAAACTCTGTAAAAGTAGATGTTGAGCTGAGCACCAACGAATGGTAGGAACTAGAGAGTTAAATACTAGGAGGTGGGAAACTACAGTGCAACAGGCTAAGCCACAAACGTGGAAAAATATCATGAAATCTGACATCTTGATGGAGACTGACCTATCTCTGCTGCTACCCAAACATTCACGCATTTAGATTTTGAGTAGTTATTTTGGAACCCCCTGTACTGTGTGCCTAGTGTCTCAGTACGCAGTTAATTCTTCTTCTCCTTGATGATCTGTCTCTCCAATTCTTGTCTGCAACCTGGTTCCTTCCTCGGACTAACGCCCTGTTTCCTCCTCTCCACCTGGACCTCTACTCTGGTTTCTGATGACTTCTACCTTATGAAACTTATCTGCATTCTCCTTCCCTTCTGGGTCCTGTTGTTCTGTGGCAACCTCACCAGTATCATTGTTTGGCACATCTCATGTTCAGTGAATTCTAAAATGATTGATTTTTTGGAAAGAGAAAATGGTGTGGTCAATTACTAGGAGATAGCGCAACAGCAAACAGAAACAATGAAACAACACGGAGGATTTGGAGGCACATTTATTTACATCAACAGGCACTGATCAGGTTCATTCCCAGAATGTCAGGCCCCCGATCTCTGGTGGTCTGGGGGTTGTATGGGATGAGCAAGCAGGAAGTACAGCGGCAGAACAGCTCATCAGCTGGGAACTGGCTCTTACAATAAGCATCACAGTGACCAGCCGTTTCTAAGAAACAAAAGCAACTGGAACTGTAACCAGAACTATTACCTGGGCAACCAACAGACTGAAGTATACTGGCTGAGAGAGGGGAGTATCTTCTGCTACAATAGCACAGAGTAGTTAAAACAGAATATTTTCATGTAGATTTCATTCAGTACACTAGTATTAATTTTTTCCATACTTTCCTATAACCAGCACTGTATTTTATTTAGGTTTTTCTTTAAATTGGCTCATTTAAAAATGTTGTATTTATCCTCAGCAATATTATCTATTAAATCATTTCTTGAGGTGACAATTATATTTTTATGGCAATTAATATTAGATACTTAACTACTGAAATTATTTTTCCCATTTTAATCAAAACTATCTTGTTCCTTGGTAAATGCAGTGATATTGAATAGGTGATTTTAAGGCTTTAGCTGGAAAATTTTAAGTAAACATCAGTTATGCAATAATACAGACCTATACTGGATTCCTAGCTAAGGAATAAAAAGAAGGAAATGAGGAAGAGGCGTGATAGGAAACTTCCTCAAAGTTACTTATAATTTGAGCTGGTCAACAAGTTTAAAATAATGCTGAATTTTGAGTCTAGGTTCCTGGGAAAATGACAGTAACTTGGGAAGAAAATGTGTCAAGCAAGCCCTGAGCTGTGAGTAAAGGTGAAACATTCATTTTGGGAATTTTAAGCCTACAAATATGACAGACAAAATGTTTAAAATTAAGAACTAGAATCCCTGTTGATACTGACTTGAGCGTCGTTTCCCTGATACCGACTTGAGTGTCAAGGGAAGAGTTGAAGTCTTAAAGGAGTGCATATAGAAAGAAAAGGCAGAGGATTTTAGATGTAATCTTGAAAGGAGCCTACATTTGTGGTGTGGAAGGAGAACAGGAGCCCGCAGTGATGACAGAAAAACAGTGATCCATCTCAAGGGAGGCACCAGTGGAGTGTATTTGTGCATGCACTGAGGGAGAATGTCATCTAAAAATAGAATAGTGACTACACACTTTATATTTTGTGAGTATTGACAGTGTTCAGAATGTTTTCTAAACTGGCGATCAAGATGAAAGGAAGATGATTTGGTCAGAATATATAAAGATTTGATCAAATATAGAAGCTGGAAAAGTTGGCAGCAGGCAATTGGTTAGGGTGTCTGGCTCTGGAATAGGAGCAAGCGCGGCTTCCACTGAGGAGGCCCGGAGTGGGAATCCTCTCATGGTAGGAGGGAGTAAGGTAAAGAAGAACTCAGTAAAATCAATATTAGTTTTCCAGTATGACTGGGACCAAAGAACACCAAGAGTCTGGAAAATATTTATCCTGTCAATTTGGTCCTTGGGTTTGTATAGGAAATATGTTATTGGCATGATTTTGAATATAATGAATTTTGACTATGCAAGGGCCATTGCTTAGAATTTACTGGTGACTAGGATATTCACTGTGTCTATGCATTGGAGTCAGTTAAAAACCTACAGTAAAAGGAGGTTTTATAGAGTGCCAAGCCATCTTGAATTTATTCCTTTTAATTGTGTTTCACAGTCCCCTCTTATGAGTATTCCCATATAAAATGGTACATAATATTTAATGAAAACAGGCCTATAAGATCTGGGTTTAAATTCTAAGTATGCACATGAATGGAGTTCAATAAAATTATTTTACTGATGCAAAAGAACGCACCCACAGATGCTTCTCTACTTCTTTGAAGCTTAATTTTTTTAAACACAGAATCTGCTATGGGAACAGAGTAATTAATGTTGGCTGTCTCACATGCAAAGTCTACTCACTGAATTTACAGCTAAAAACACAGCTCCAATCAATTCTTACTATGTCTTAACATCGTGTTTTTTTTATTCCTACCTCATTCTTTTGTTAATTAAATAAGATTTTTTATTTTCCGGCTTACAATTCAAAGAGCTTTCAGAACTTCACCAACTCAAAATTCAAAGGCTTTGTACTATTTTTATAAGGAAAAAAAATCAATTTAGTTCAGTAAGAGATTACATAGAGGGAGAAATGGCCTAATCATACACCCAAGGGCATGGAAATACTAAGCCACATTTCTATTTCAAATTATTTCTCTTATCATCTTTTCCCCCATTGAACTCGGATCAGAGTCAAGAACACCTCTTACAAATGATTTAAATGTCAGGAGATGATCATAGAGAAACAGAAAGGTTGATAAACAGCATTTGTGCAGATGTGCTAACTACCAAGTAAAAGTCCATTCATACGTTGTAATAGCATATGTTCAATTGTAACTCACCTAAGCCAGACCTCTTAGTCACTGAATGACAACAGCAATGTGTGTACTTGTTCTTTTAAGGCATCACGTGTGGCCTCTTTAATTGCTTTGTTTGAATAGTGTCACGTGGTCATGTGTGGATGATGGTTTGGAAGCTTATTGCTTCTCCTCATTCATTTAAAGGTCTCGTCTACCAAGCCTTGTCTTACCTTCAACTTTTCTTCCAAGAGCTCTTGCCTGCACTTTTATTTCTAATTTATTTCACCCACCGATGCCTGTGTTCAGGACTGTGAATCAAAACTCAATTTCCAAAATAGAAAATCTACTGAAGATACAGAAGTAAAGTGGGAATAAGTGCCCCTTGAAAACAGAAGATGAAGTCCTCTGAGGATTTTGTGAGAAAAAAAGCCATTTCCTGTATCAATCCTATTTAGCTAAAAGCATTTTGCTTAAATGTCTGAAAATATCTTGGGTGAAATGAGTGTAAAATATTCCCAGAAAAACCAATATATAAAACTAGTAAAAAGTACTGTAGTCTTCAATGTAAAGATCTTTTCTTCCTTTGTTAGATTGATTCTCAGGTCTCTCTTTATTTTTTTTTCTTTTTGGATGCTATTGTGAAAGGTGTTGTTCCCATAATTTCTCTCAGTTTGTTATTTGTGTACATGAAGGCTATTGATTTTTGATTGTTGACTTTGTATCTAGCTATGCTATTGAATTTGTTTATTAAATCTAGAGGTCTTGTAGTGGAGTTTTTGAGTCTTCCATGTAGAGTATCATGTCATCTGCAAATAATGACAATTTAACTTAGTCCTGTACTACTTATTCCTCTTATTTCTTTCTCTCGTTTAATTTCTCATGCTAAAATTTCCAGAATTATATTGAATAAGAGAGGTGATGGTGGACATCCTTGTCTTGTTCCTGAGTTTGTAGAGAAGACTTTCAGATTTTGTCCATATACTATGATGTTGGCTGTTACTTTGTCACAGTTGGTTTTTATCAGATTGAGATAGACTATCTCGATTTTCTTTAGGATTTTTTAAAGATCATGAATGGATGTTGGACTTTGTCAAATGCTTTTTCTGCATCTGTTGAGATGACCATATGATTTTTTGGTCTTGGTTCTTTTAATGTGGTATATTACATTTAGTCATTTATATATGCTAAACCATACTTGAATCTCTAGGAAGAATCCTACTTGGTCGTGGTGTATAATCTTTTGATGATTTGCTGCATTCTGTTTGCAGGACTTTTGTCTCTGTTCATTAGAGAGATTGACCTGTAGTTATCTTTTTTGATTGTCTCCTGCTCTGATTTTGAAATTAGGGTAATGTTTGCTTCCAGGAATGAATTTGGGAGTATTGCTTCCCTTTCAATTTCATTAGAGAGTTTGAGAAGTAGCAGCATTAGGCTTCTCTAAATTTCTTGTAGAATTGAGCAGTGAATCCATCAAGACCTGGGCTTTTCTTTCTTGGTAGGTTTTTAAGTATGTTTTTAATCTCATTGATATTAGTCTATTTAGAATTTATATAACTTTTTGATTCAGTTTTGGAAATTCATATGTATCTAGGAATCTATTCCATTTCTTCTGTATTTTCTATCTCACTTGAATACAGGTTCTTGAATTAAGTGTTGATGATATTCTGGATTTCTGCAGAATGTTATGATTTTACCCATTTCATTACTATTTGCGTGGATTTGAGTCTTTTCTTTCCTTACTTTGTTAAGGCTGGCTAAAAGTTTGTTAAGGCTGGCTAAAAGTTTGTTAATTTTATGTTTTGAAGAACATCCTCTTCAGTTCAGTGATTCTTTTTATTGTTGGCAGGAGTGTAGATTAGTATAGCCACTGTGAAAATTAGAGTGGATATTCCTCAAAAAGCAAAAACTAAGGGTTCCATATGACTCAACTATTTCCTTTCTTGATATATTCCCCAACAGATTAAAGCATCACACCACAGTGATATATGCACACCCATGTTTATAGCAGCACATTCTGTAACAGCCGCATATTGGAAACAGCCCAAATGTCTTTCAACCAATGAATGGGTAAAGAAGATGTGATTTTTTATATACAGTGGAGTACTACTCTGCCATTAAGAAGGATAAGCTTGAGACATTTCTAGCTACACAAATATACCTTGAGACCATACTCTTAAGTGTAGTAAGTCAGACACACGTGTGCCAATATGACATGGTTTTCTGGTGTGAGAACCTGGGAGTGCAAATAAGGACCAAAATGTTTATTAGATATTGGGAAATGGGGAGAAAATGTTCAACTGAGAAGGGGAACAAGGGCAGGGGGAGGGGAGAAAGGGAGGGGCAAGAACAAAAAGAATAGAAGGAAGAAACGGAGAGGAAGCTTTTGTAAGTAAAGAGCAGAAGAAGGGTGGTTGGGAAGGGAGGGGAGCGGGACAAAAAGAAGCAGCAGGATGTGTTATATGGAGGTACAAAGACCCCATGATGAATGTCATGATTATGTATATCTGAAATGTACCAGTAAAATAAAAAGTGAAAACAAATGAAACTAGCAAAAAGCTTACTTTCCCTCTAGCCTTTGGTCCATCAGAGTAGTATCATACACGGAGTTACAGCCACCCCTTCCCGTGGGAGAAGGGGTATTTCCAACAAAGACGGCAGGTACCTGAGCTTAGAGCGGGAGCAAACGTTGTGTGGCCCAGCAAGGCCTATCAGAGGTCCACGTAGGGCACTCAGTGATGATGAGTCATAGCAGGGGCACCTGTAATTGGAAATGAAGTGGAGGAAGGGCTGGAAGTTGTTGGAAGCTCTTATTCAATTCTTCGAATCTCTAAGCTCGCAGAGCTTGGCCTAACAGCCATTCTCTGCCAGCAAGTTTTGATGAAGGAAAGAATGAAAGAAAAACTTTTGAAGCTTGCTAATATTAAGGAATGAAGACCTAGGATCTGCTTCTGCCTTGGGTCTTGTTAAGAAAGTTGTGCCCCAATCCTGTCATCACTCAGAGTGAGCTCAAGTACGCCGCCTGGCCTCACTCCTTAGTCATTAATCGCTTTACTCGACTTCCCACATCTGGAGAGTTTTGGTCTCTTTCTCTGTGATACACCTATTCTTCGGACCCAAAAGGAGTTGCTGTCTCTACATTGTCATTTGAACTCTTTGCTGGGTGAAGTTAGTACAACTCTTGAAGCACTTGGAACACCCCATCCCAAAATCACCTGGCTGAAAATCTAATGGAGGCACAGCAGGCTGCCTTGAAAGTAGAGGTCAGGAAACTGCAGGTTTGGGGTCAAACATGGGCCACAACCTGTCTTGGCAAATGTAAGTTTCATTGGTATACAGCCATGCCCACCCATTTGCGCACTGTTTATAGCTGATTTTATGCTGCAGTGACAGTGGAGTGGGTGCCGCAGAAGCCATATGGTCCATGGATCCTATTTATAGAAAGAGCAACTCCAGCTTGTTTTTTTTTTTTTTTTTTTGAAGCTTTGGATAAAAAGCCACAGAGCTGTACTTTCCCCCTTCAAGCTGAGGCATTTATATCCTATTTCCTCTAATAAGTATTCCCAGACCAAAAATGAGCACCATATTTTCTTAAAAGTGATATTTGATAACACATGCATTGTCTGTCATGATTTTAGTCCCTCTGTGTTAGACTTACATATTTGTGTTAACTAAATTATTGTTAAGAAAACATTTGCTATGTTTTTCTTGGTCTGTTTTGTGCTATAGCAGAATGTCTGAGATATCGGAGCCTGGGAAATTCATAACGAATAAGATATTTCTTGTCATTCCTGGAGTAGGGAAGTCCAAGGAAAGGGGCCCTACACCCGGTAGGAGCTTTCACTGCATCGTCTTAGGGCAGAATACAGAAGCGCAGTGTACCCCCCCACACACACACGCGCGCTCACAGAGAGAGAGGAGACAGGAGAAGGAATCTGAAGCAGAATTCAGCCTGTTATCAGGAAGCCGATCCTGCAGTTAACTACAGCACTCCTGACACTGATCCACTCACGAAAGCAGAGCTCTGTCCCCTGCTCACCTCTTAGAGGTCTCACCTCTCAGCCCTATTCACTGCGGACTCGGTTTCCAACACATGAACTTTGAGAGACATGTTCCAGCCATAGAAATGTTAATCATAAAACTGAGATCATCTTCCTCCTCCACTGACTTACCGAAATAGAATGCAAGAACAATTCTTTCATCAGGAGTTTTTCAGAAAGTTTCATACTTCTGCTTCTTTTAAAATTTTAGGCGCAGGGAGCATAGCCTAATGGTACCGTGGTTGTGACAGGAAGCTTGGCTGATGTGTCCACAAGTCCCGGGTTGTGTGTCCGCCACAGAAAATAAACCTTGGCTCACATCTGCAAATGATAACAGTTCATTGATACTGAGCTGCTGTCTCCGGGGCTGGATCCAGGCCCCCCAGCAATCCCTGCTTGTGGACACTCTTCCACACATGCATGTGCCGTTGCTCCTGTGGTTATGAGTGGGAACTGATCCTTCTCCAGTTTCTAGTACTTCCTGAACATTCGCAGAAGCCGTGTGTGCCAAAACAATATTGTTCTAAATGTTTATTTTTAAAGGGACCTCATATCTAGCCTACCCTATGAGAGACAAATTTTGTCCTCTTGCGGTTACAAACAAGCTTTATAGTAGGTCCCAATCAAACAAGGCACTATGCAGGAACACTTGCCAAAGCCACAGCTCTGAGATATTAGATGTGGCTGTAAGTTTTTTGTTCTAATTAACCAAAGAAGAAATAAGGACCATTAAAGCCAAACCAGTAATGATGTATTTTATTAGTAGGACAGAATGAAAAACAGGAAAGCATAAACATGCATATTTATGGTTTCAAAGGTTTAAAAAGCCCAGAAAAAATAAAAACAGGCATAATGCCTGCAGCATGCCAGATAAAGTCCTCTGTTTTTTTTCCACTGAGTAAGAAAGATGTCATCCAGGGAACTGTAAAGGTTCTCTGGTCCTTAGTTAGTGTGGGCAGCTCCGTGGTCTCCAAAAGGGCCACTGATTATTTCACTTGGTGGGCTTTTGTCATGTTTTTCTGCCTTGCAAGCTAAACTGAGTGGTTTCCACACTGGCTTGGCTTAAGTGAAATGGAGAGATGCGAAGTCTTTTTCCTGCTTAAAGCCAATAAATATGGCACAACTGGCAAAGGAAAGTAAGTGAATCAAGAATGGGAAGAGATAGGGGATATCAGTGAGAGAGTACCGAGAAAGGAGGAAAGGTTGTTTCAGACTCCGTTTCATAGGGTGTCTGTGCTTTCACTGACTAGCAGCAATGCCATATCTAACCCTTTCTTCCTCTCCCTCCCCATTCCTCCAGTCTTCCGTACACACACACACTCGCACACACACATGCACACACACACACGCACACATGCACACACGCACACACACAGACATGCACACGCACACACACGCACACGCACACACGCACACACGCACGCACGCACAGTTGCACACTTCCTACGGCAGAACAAAGCTATCAAAAGGAGAAGAGAAAAACCTTGGCCATCAAAAATAAGAGCTTAATAGTTTGTGCTTGAAACCAGAAGACAGAACAAACATTCAGGGACAATATTTTTGTCAAGGTTTAGGCCATTTTTCTAGTTAATGGTTTATCCTGTTCATCAGGTGATGCCATACACCTCAGGATGTATTCCTCTTCCAGTATGAAATAATCCGTGATCCAAGATTCTCAGATTATAAGAATCTGTGTCTTTGTTTTAAAGCAATCTTTGCCTGCTTCTGCTTTCAGTGTGTTTCTAGTAGCTGTAGATAGAACAGATATTTTAAAAGTCTTTTCTATATTTTATGCTATGAAATTGTGTATATTTGGGGGGCTGGGGATATAGCTCAGTGGAATAAGCACTTGTCTAGCAAGCGCAGGGTCCTGAGTTCGATCCCCAGTACCGCAAAAAAAAAAAAGAAGAAATTGTGTATATTTTATGATTTACAAGTACTGTACAATAAAGAATTAGATGCTGCATGATGAAATCTGTTATTAAATATCATGAATAGAATAATTAGGGCAATAGAGGACCTACATGAAAACTTGATCAGATTGGTTCAGCTTCTTGGTGTGTCCTGATAAAGCCTCAGGAAACCTAACCAAAGAGGTGCAGCATACCTCAGGGAGGAGTGATGGGCCTGAGTCTATGCCCTGGGTTATTCTAACATTAGAAACTGATCCAGGAAGGAGAAAGAAGCAGAAGACATTACTATCTAAGGAGGAAAACCACGCGGTTGTGGTGTCACAGAAAGCAAGACAAGAAAATATTTCAAGAAAGAGGCAAGTTAGACTTCCTCAGGTGCCAGGAGATCAGATAGGGACAGAAACTGGTGAGATGTAATGGCCGGCGCACTTGGGAGTAGCAGAGTTAGCGACGTGAGTCAGCTGTGGTTCCTACTCAAAAAGGCAGCAGGGGAAGCAACGCTGGGAGGAAACAGGGTCCTGTAGGAATTTTGTCATGAAGGGCAGCAGGGCTGCAGAGGACCGGGAAATGGCTGAGGGAGTTCTATTTTAAAATGGAAATTATAAGAGCACGTTCGCACAGGGAAGGGAATGAACCATTAGAAAGAACTGATACTGCAACCAGCTAGAGATGATAACCAAACACAAGACTTCATGTGAGAGCCAGCCAGTGGGGAATCCAGGGTAAGAGTGCAGGAGCTGATCTTTGGGGCAGAACCATAAATGTGAATCTGGAAGGGTGATAATGAATATGAATTGGCAGATTTGATGATCATCTCTTTGCTTACATTTGTTTGTGCGATGATTTAAGAGGCAAGATAAGGAACTGCTGATGGTTTCAAGAGAGATAAGAAGATGTGGAAAAATGATTTCAGAGTGAGCACTCCAAGATTGCTGGGCAGACTTGAAGGATAATTTAAAAGCAGTGATCATTAATATAGTTGGACCTATCAGCAAACCGAACACCTTGCATTGGGGAAGCAGGCTAATGACAGGTTTAACCACATCTAGGAATTCATTTGCAGGCCATCTCCTTTAATTACCCTGTCTCAATAAATGTGTGTTGCCTGAAAATCTACTTTTATGGAAAGCTATAACCATATTGCCTACAGAGAAGTAGAAAATGTGAATAAACCACTTGCAAATCTGTATAATTATCTTCACAGATGGCCATATTTTGGACATGAGGACGGCTCCATCCCTTAGGAAGAAGGTGGGTTCCAGTCACAAGCTTTTCCACATTCTACTGTTGTGTGGGTACTGACACTGTGTCTCTCACTTGTTCTTAACATAGTAGCACACATGCCCATTTCCTATGGGTGAAAGGGAACAGAAGTAATAAAACAGGTCTGGACAAAGTCCAAAGCTGAAATAAGGGTGTAGTTTTTACCAGACTATGAGAAGTCATAGATTTCTACTCTGAGGGAAAAAGGGAGAAACCATGGATGGACAACAGTTGGTTTACAACAGCCTCCCCATATGTGCTTTTATACAGCCACCATAGAGTGTGTCTGAGTTATTCGTCCCTCACCAATATCAAGAAACCTTGACATTTCTTTAAAGGAAGGCTTGAGTCATGTGGACAGTCAGGCATGGGTGGATCAGTGTTTTACAGTCAGTGCAGCCTGATGAGATTATGAAGACCAAGTTTTGTTTTCTTACTGCCCTCATTCCCCTTGGGCTGAAAGTCAAATCACGAAACAGTGTTTGCAGAATCACCATGTAGACGTTTTCTGATGGATTCTCTCCATGTACATATCAAAAATAAATAGTTTGTTCTGTTAAATGCTTAACTTACTCCAAACCTTAATTCCGCTATAAATGATTTCTGTAGCAGAAGGAAGTAGGAGAGGATTCCTAGCTTCACTCAAAGGCTGATTTTAGTCTGTTCAGGATTCCCCAACAGAGTACCATAAACTTGATAATATAAACAACAGAAAATTGCTTGTTCATAGTTCTGGAGCATGGAAAGTCCGAGGTAAAGGTCCAGTGGCGAGAAGGTGATCCAGTTTCTCTTCTCACAAAGACGGTGACCCTGTCAGACAGGGCTCCACACCTAAGAGCTCCTTTAAGCTTAACTGGCTCTTTAGAGTCCTTAACTCCAAATGCGGTAACGCTGGGGATGAGACCTTCAACATACGAACTGGTGAATTCGGACGGAGAGTAGATAGAGTTTATTCTGTAGCAGCTCATAGGCATTGCTTATGGTCTGGTCGCATAGGGGACGAGTGCCCCAGTCACCATTAACCTGAGTCCTTCCTGGACCTGGGCCTGCAGCACGACTCCATCACACACAGACGACCAATGGAGAGCGGACGCACCAGCACACGCATGGTGTGTGAACTACAGAGTCGCCTGTCTGCTTTGTATCTCGTATGTAGATTATGCATGTGTGGAGTTAGATTTGATTTCTTAGATTGTGCTTTGAATTTTGTATATATGCTTTGAGGGCTATTGATCTTTAATATTTTTATATTTTCTTTGGTTTGAGTCTCAAGGTTTTCTATTTTACAGAATAATTTGGGAAGAATTTTCTGCTCTCCAATTTTTCAGCAAAGTTTGGATAGAATTAGTATTGTGTTTTCCTTATATATTTGATAGAATTCATCCGTGAAGTTGCTTGATCCTAGAGTTATCTTGAATAAAGATTTTAAAAATAAAAATTCAATTAATTGACATAAAACTAATCATTAAATTTCCCACTGCTAGCAAGCTAGAATCTGAAGTGATTTCCCCTCCTAGTCCTGATATAGGAAATAGTCCGGATATAGGTAATTTGTGCTTTACTGATCAATATGGCTAAAAGCTTAATAATCTATTTCTCTTCCTAAAAATCGGATTATGGAGCTATTGAGTCTCGCTGTTTTATCCTATTTTCCATTCCATTCATTTTTTTTTTCTGATTTAAATACTTGCTTCAACTAACTTTAGGTATATGATACTCTTTATTTTATTCTCTTTGGGTTGAATGAAAGTCATCTTAATTAATTATCAGGCTCTCCTAATTTCCTGAGCCCAAAATTTAGATTCTCCCTAGAGTTCTTTTCCTTTTTTATCCCTGTCAGACATTTTATCCAATCTGCGAGGAGATTCTATTGTCTACGTCTCTCACATAATCCCCTACTTCTCACACACTGGACTCCATATCCTGGTCCAACACACTGTCACCACTTGTCTAGACCACCCCACTAGCTTCTAGCTGTCATCTGTTTTCAATACACAGCTAGAACACTCCTTTAAAATGTAAGTCAGAGCACATCATATTTTTGCTCAACATGTTCCAGTCATTTCTCATCTTTCTCAATCCAAAGACCTGACTATCACACTATCACTACAGCCTCTGTTACTTTTCTGTTGGTGTTGCTGAGACAAATACCTGAGACCCAGAGTTAAGGGAGGAAAGGTTTATTTAGCTCACAATTTGTACAAGTTTCAGCCCATAATTGGCTGGCTCCAAGGCAAAATGGCAAGGCAAGGTGGCATCACAGAGGAGAAATAGTTCATGGCAGGCAGAAGGCAGCAAAGCAAGCAAAGGGCCTTACAGCTTCTTTCTGCCCTAATATGTGTGTTTTATCTAGGCTACTGGGATTAGGGCAGTGTCAACCAGTCAGTAGACTGATTTAGTAATCACACACCCTTAATCCCAGCGTCACACACTCTAGATGCAGCCATCTCTGAAAAGCCCCACCTATGACAGCACGAGACTTTGAGGGGACATCTAGACACAAGCCACAGGAACTACTAAACGTTGGATAATTTGACTCTGTTAATTCTCTGACTTTATCACTTCTGTTATTTCTGTCTCTCAATCAATCTAATCCAGGCTAACCTTACTGCTGTTCGTTTGTTTGGTTTTTATAATGGGGATTAAAACTAAGACTTTCACACTGAGTTATATCCCCGGTTCTCTGCCTTTTTAACATTTTCCATGTTGAGACAGGATCTCCCTAAGTTTCCCAGGCTGGGCTCAAACTTGCTACCCTCCTGCCTCAGACTCCCAGAGCACTAGGATTACAGGTGTGTCTCACCTGCCCTGACCTGATACTGTAATCTTCAGATGTAGCTGGATTGTTCTCTCTACCTACTTCCTTTGCTCTATTTGCTATGCCTAGATAAAGCATTCACCAAATATGCATGAGCCAAATTTTCCTCTCTTTCAAGTCTTCACTCAGTGGACCCTTTTCAAATACCTTCTCCATTTAACGCCTCTTCCCCCTCATCTTACCTGCATCTTCCGTTCATGGGGCTCCTGCTCACTTTTCCTTGGCTCTGTTTTGTTCCACGTAACTCGTGGTCTTCTCCGTGCAACCCCTTCCTTACTCATTGTTTGCCGTCTCTTCCCTTCTTGAATAGTTTGCTCTGCTAGTAGAGGGTCTCAGCTACATTGGCTGTGCTACTCTTCGTGTTTGGGATATGTCAAGCTCAATAGAACTGCTTTGAATAATAAAAATATTTAAATGTCTATAATAGTATCCGTGACATAAATGAAGAAATCCATCCTTTATTTGGATTCTTAGGTAATTGGTATAATAATAAGCCAATTTAGGCTTACATATATATCTCTAATTCCTGCTTTTATCTTTATAATAAACTGCCCATCCTCTGCAGATCCTCTGGGCAGCTTCTGTGGGTACTTTTCCAAGCTCCAGCTGCCCTTTGCTTCTATCCGTGCCTGTGACTCTTCTAAGAACTGGCCTGGGGCCCCTAAACTACTTTACTCACATGATCGCGTGGCTGGAAGGTGCCTTGGCCAGGGACTGACAGTGCGGGCATGGGTTATGAGAACTGAGCTCTACGCTAAATATTGGTACAGACTTGAGGAATAATTTATATTACAGTGCCCCTGTGCCATCCGTCTGGTTGGTACAGCCATCAAAAAGCTGTATCCAAGTTTGCACTCTGGATTCTTTCTCTTCTCCATTCTACCTCATCCACTCTCCTAGTTTCTCATGGGGCACTTCCTTTAAAAGTCACTTTCACATAAATTCGAGATTCAGAGGCTGATCTTGAAGCCTAACCTAAGATAGTTTATCTACCTGAATTATATTTTAGAAGACTTGTTGGATAAGGTAGAACTCATATTTTAAAGTTCTTGACCAAACTCTAGCTCCTAACAAAGCTTCAACCTCAAGGAAAGGAAATAAAATAAATGATATAATACCCACTTTCTTTGATTGAGAAAAGCATGAGGAATGTTACATCTGGAAACAAATATTGCATATTCCCAATTGTTTTGATTCTCTCAAGAATGTAAGATATCCCCATTTTGAATTTGAACTTTTCTGCATGTGCTTTTCTAATTTCTCATTCAAAAATGTTTGAGCAAACACACCCACCAAGCACATCACACACCGCTCTCCTCTTCTGGTTTATGCTTGCAGGGATTTTACACCCTAAGAGTGCAAATGTGGAAATGGGGGGTTCCCTATTTATGAATATGCTCAGTCAAATGAGAATAAGTTTATCCTGATGGCCAAGCCCTTAGAAAGGACAAAATCAGTATTGTTGGGACTTGGCTTTTACCCCAAGAACTTGTAGGGTCAAGTAGCCAAAGGACAAAGACATTTCTTCTTAGACTAAGTAGGTGGCCGGTTAGAAGAATGGAAAATATATTAGAGAAATTACATCTTCTGATTTTTGGAGACTGGAGGGAAGAAAAGGGTTATGTTTGCTTTTCCCTGAATTATGTCCCATTTTTAATTCTTTGAGAAACGGTTGCTACCTGTAACTCTATGCAGGTTGTGAGATGATGAGGTGGAGAAGGACATCAGGCTACTCTTTTTCCTACTAAATAAAGCCACTCACAACATTTTTATAACTGTAATCTTCACAAACACACTGGGTGAAGTCTATTCAGCTCTTAAGTGGAAGAAACAGGGACACCTTAGTTGCATCGATGAGAATGTTTTCCTAAGAAAAGGTTGCAAAATCACCCTTGTATCTGCTTTCTAAAACCAATCTATTTACTGTTCACTAAGTATTAGGGAAAAGTATTTACCTACGATCAAAGTCAAAAGACTTTTCTCTGTTCATGCTTCAAATATCGCTGTTCTTCAGTGAGCACAACCACCTTTGAAAGTACAGAATAAAAGAGATTTTTCTTCTGGGTAATCTTGGATCAAAACTATTCGTTCAGTATAATAATGTAATTGAGAAATATTTAACCAAAGCTACTAAAATATTCAGCAATATATTTAAAAATTCTATTAATCAACTCATTAATTCTCATTAAAATTTTAATTTATACCAGGCCATTCGCAAGAAGCAAATGTGTGCTGTTTACTTCGGAACAACTCCACAACACAGCTTGGTTCTCTTTTCTCTGTCTACTTCTCCCTCTTCGTGACATTTTATTACGTGAACTGCAGGATAGTTCATGTCTTTGGGCCTTAGTTTCCCCACCTCTACAGGGGAAAAATAATGATACAGTTGCTCGAGGAATTTATTTAATTTTGGTACTTAAATTTATTAAATTTGGTTCTTTCAACATCAATCTCTAAATTAGTTACAAAGGTCTGATTATTTCTGTGAATTATCCCAGACATTGAAACTAAGAGGAACAGTGGAAAGAAGAGAGCAGCCCTTTGCTCCTAGCAAAATCTTCTCATTTTAGGCTCTCTCCTAATGTCCCCACAGAGGCTTCTGAGTCTTGAGTGGCTCCCTACTTGACAACACTAAGCATAAACTTGTACTGCGACACTGAATGATTTTTAAAATATTGATTTCCCCTTTCAGTGCTACCTGTTATCACATCTCTGGGTTTAACCCAGTGGACTATTTACAGTATTCTGATTTTTCCAACTTTATATCTACTTTCTGGAATATTCTTCCTGAAACTCTTTGTTAAAATCTCATTCATATTTCAAAATTTATTCTGGATTATCTCATCATAGGGGTCCAAAGCCTTCTTCCAGCATTGACATGTGTCCAAATTGATATCCTGTCCTCTCTTCCTACTCCCTAAATAAGCACAAGTGAATTAGTTATGACATCTTCATCAGTACAGCTCCATAGTAATCTGTGCCTATATCGCTATGCCAATTTTTCTCCACGTCTTTGCAGTGTAGTCATTTATATTCTTGTCGTCTCTCCTTTTTTAGGTTGAAAGTTCTTTGAAATAGAAATGGTGCATACTTGTTTGTGTTTCCCTGGAAAGGCCTACAACAGCACCTTGTAACAAGTAAGACCATTCTACAGTTGTAGCTTAACCGCTGTATTCTTCTCTGTAGGCAGTTCAGAGCCCAATGCTTCCCACACCCACCCATATCAATAACCTACTAACTTTAGGGCATCCCTTCCCCCTCCTTACCATTTCCTCCTGTATCAGCTTCCGTGGCCCCTCTGCAGTGTAAGTTGCCAAAAGGAAGAAAGACTTCGATTACAGCTGTTGCTGACTCTCTTTGTTGGCTTACAGGTCTTGTTTCTTGCTGAGGCATTCTCCCAGTAGTCACATACCAAGCTCACGTTTGTGCTTATAGTTATTCATATCATTAGCAATTTTCCTTCACCCCTCATTAGAATCCACTAAAATGTCCATACTGAACTAGAACAACAAAACCAACAAAACATCACATCCAATCTCCGCAGATAATCTGATAAGAGCAGAGGGAATTTAACGTCAAAGGGAGAAAGACAATTCTGTCAGGTTATCACGTCGCCTTTAGTGATTTGTTTGAAGAGAGTGAGTACTGGCTCATAAATTGATGCAATGGAAAATGAAGTGAGAATTCAAAATAGGAGGATGTCATGGTGCTGGGGAAAGTAGAAGCCAAGAAATAATTGATATTTTTCTCAAAGGGTGATCTTATTAGCTATGCCCATAAGGAGTTTGTGGAACCACCAGGACCTAATAGTAAGAGAGACATTTCTTTGAAAAGATTTTTTCATTCTTACTATCTGAAACTCAAGAGTTCTGTGTTTCTAGATCCTCCAGAAATGATGACCCTTCAAGGGATAAAGGACTCTAGTTTTTGACATGCTCATAAATTCTCTCAGCAGTACAAAGAGGTGACCACATTTTTAATCATTTATTTATTTATCATGCATTCATCCTTTCTAGAAATGTCTGATGAGAATGTACTGAATACCTAACTGTCTTCTAGGGAGACAAAGCAAACAAAGTAGATAAACTTCTCTACTTAAAAGAACTTCCTTTCTAATGAGAGGAAAATAATATAAATGGACAGTAAAATCATATAAATAAAATATACAGTGTTAGATAATCCTGAGATCTGAGAAGTAAATGTGATCGTTTGTACCAGGACAAACAGGAAACCATTCTAACTGGGACAGAATGAGCATAAACAAGAGAAATGGGAGGTGATGGCAAAGACATAAGATGAAATCAGCACAGAAGGCCTTTGTCCTCAGTCTGACTGCCATGAAGAGTAAAGAATCATCATGATCTCTCTTGTTGCAAGCGGACAACTGGGCAAGGGGAGGACAATGAAACTTCTTAGAGGCTTTATGACATAGTTGTGACAATGGAAGAGGTGCTTGCACTTACTTTGCAATGAGGGAAGCAACCAGAAGTCATTGAAATCTGGATGTGTTGATAGATCTGATTGTTTGAGTGATTAGCGAAGTTGGAAAATGCATTTACTAAGATAATGTAAGATAATTCCATTTATTGAGATAACGTACATATGTGGAGATGAGGGTACAAAGGGTGTGAGAAACTCTGTGATGTGATTTCAGTGGGAGCCTTTGGGTTTGTACAGGGAACGGCAAATAACTGAATTACCCAAACCAGAAAGTATTACAGGAAATAATGACAAATATGGTTGGGAAGTTAGCCTCAGACTACATGCTATCGACAGTGAAATCACATTGGCCTGAGTAGAGCTATTAGAAGTCCTTTGTAGTTTCCTCAGAAGCTAAGGCTGTTTTGCTTCAGTGTAAGAGTTCCACATTTAGCTTGTCCATTCAAGCCTCTAAAGTCAAGTAGCAAACTCAAGCTGAACATTCATACTTTATCCCAGTTATATCGTATCCTAAAAGACACCAGTCCTCAGTCTGCTCTGCATGATTATACTTTGGGTTTTTCTCCCTGAATTTGGCTGGCGAAAGAAAGTGGTTTCCCAGATCTCTGCTCTCCAGTGTCATCAGGAGAAGAGCGATGCCATCTCTCCGTGCCTAATGGCTATGATGAAAGGGCAAGGAGCCCAGACTCAGTCAGAGCAGAGCCCCGTAAAGTCAAGATAAATACCATTTATAAAGCTCTTCCAGGTCTAGTCTGACTCTTTAGATTCGACTTCCTTGTGAGATTACTACATAGAAGTCAATTGCTGAGACACCTCACTTCCTTTGATATTCCTCAATCTCCATATTGACTGGAGACATTTGGTTAGAGCCCCATGATGTACTTCCATTTTTAGTATTAATGAGAATTAATTCAATTGATTAAAGTGCTTTCCCAAATAACAGGGATGTGTGGCAAGGCCAGAAGTTGGTTGCCATGCCTGTTGGCTAATGGAAATAACGGGAGAAACCTCAGCACAGGAAGTGGCTACTCAGGTACAGGGCCTAGCTTCAGTTTCCTTTGATTACATTATAGACCACTGCAGATTGACCAGACTGATAGAATGTCTCTTTCATAAGTACACTATTACCTGAAGTTTAGCTGCAAGTGAGAAAAAGTATATTTTTAAAAACTCATTCATTGAAGTAGGTAGCATAGCACAAAGCTTGCTGCTTTCTGAAGTGTTAAATGTACTAAAACTTAAAGTCAAGGCAGTGAAAGGTAACAGTCTTAGAACTGAAGTACCACAATTGTAGGGAGAGAAAACCTTTGCTTTTACTTTTCATTCTGAGTCTGTCCCTGCTGGTGACAATGTGTGACCCTAATCCAGGCAGTTCAGCTCCTTCTGTCTCGTTTGTTTTTGAACTAGAACAATAGCATCAATTTTCCTTTTACGGCATGTTGGGAGGATGGACTGTTTATTACAATGAATATTCAGTAACTGAAGCGCTGCTTGCGTGAATACTTTCATGAGTATTCTTGAAGGAACACTATAAACAATGAGAATCTGGGTTTGGTCTTGCAGGAGTCCTTCAATTATGTGTAGTTCAGGAGCTGAATCTGCCTTAACTGTGCCATCCAGGCTTTTTGTTGTCTGTTCACTTTCTTTCTATTTTGGCCATGGCAAATAATCGTGTGGTGAATCGCCATTCTTCCTGAAAGAATGAGGACATCACTGAATGGTAAGCAGGGGGTTTAATTTTCATTTAAACTATTCCTTTAAAAACCTCTAGGAATGGGGACATCTCCTGAAATCTCACTTTTCTCAGTAGAGCGCTGCCTACCTTTCCTACCATCACCATCCTGTGGCTCTCAGGCTGCAATAAAAACAGAATAAAATAGTCATGACTAAAGTCCACTGAGAATTCACTGTGGACCAATGCTTTGTATGTATCACACTAGGGTAGCAGTCATGCTATTATTTTCTTTCCATAGAGCTGAGGAAATTGAGGTTTTAAGGAGCTTGGGTAACAGTCCAAAGTCACGTGGGCAGTCAGTGGCAAAGGGTCAAGGACGAAGAGGGAAAACGAAAACTGTCTGCTCTGTTTCCTCTCTCACCTTCATGCCATCTCGCACCTAGTCATGTCTTACTTATCTGACCAATATCTTCTAGCCTTCGCCTGATAGTAAGTATTTGTGCCGAGCACTTCGCAGGCTTTGTTTCCTTTCAATCTTCACCACAGTTTTCTTAAGGACAATCCTACATTGGTCTTCACTGAACGGGCATAGTCCTAATCCTAACTTTAATGAGCCTGCCAAGAAAGAAACTCAGGAAAGCAGTTCCATTTGCAACAGCTTCAAAAGCAAACACATAACAATCAATCTAATCAAGGAAGTAAAAGATCTCTATAATGAAAATTACAGAACTTGAAGAAAGAAACTGAAGAAGACATTAGAGAATGAAAGGCCTCCCTGCTCATAGATTGGCAGAACTAATATTGCTAAAATGACCAAATTACCAAAAGTAGACTAGAGATTCAATGAAATTCCTACTAAAATACCAATAATGTTTTTGACAGAACTAGATAAAACAATCCTAAAATTCATATGAAAACACAAAAGACCCGGAATAGCCAAAGCACTCCTGAGTAAAAAGAGCCAAGCTAGAGGCATCACAGTATCCAATTTTGAATTATACTACAAAGCCACAGTAACAAAAACAGCATGATACTGACAAAGAAAAAGAAGAGACATAAACCAGTAGAATGGAACAAAAAGCACAGAAATAAATCAAGGCACCTACAGACAACTGACTTTCACAAAGGATCCAAAAATATGTTTGAGAAATGACAGCTTCTGTAACCAATGAAGCTGGAAAAGCACAATATCAACTTGCAGAAGATTGAAACTAGATCCTTATCTTTCACCTTGTACTAAAATCAAATCAAAATCATCGAAGACTTAGGCATAAAAACAAAAACTTTGAAGCTGTTAAAACAAAATATTTGAAGTCAAAAGTACAAGCAAAGACTTCTTAAATAGGACTTCAAAAGCATAGAAGTAGTATCAAGAATTAACAAATAGAACCACAGCAAATTAAAAAATTTCTGCATAGTAAGGGAAATAGTAACAGTGAAGAAACTGCCTAACAGAAGAAAATCTTTGCTAGCTACTTTTCTGATGGAACATTAATATCTAGAATGTATAAAGAAATAAAAAATGAAAAAATAATAATAAATGGGCAAATAAACTAAACAGAAACTTCTCTAAAGATGAAGTACAAATAACCAACAGAGATATGAAAAAATGTACAATGTATTTAACTATTAGAGAAATGCAAGTCAAAACAATTTTGAGATTCCATCTCACCCTCATTGGAATCACTATAATCAAAAGTACAAAAACAAACTGCTCATATTGATACACATCTGTTATCCAAGTACTCTAAGAACCTGAGGCAGGAGTATTCTATATTTGAGCCCAGTCTAGGCACTCTAGTAACTTAGTGAGAACTTGTCTGAACATAAAAAATATTAAATGGCTGTGGGTATAGCTCAGTATGAAGGCCCTGGATTCAGTTCAACTCTCAATACCAGAACTAAAACAAAACAAAAATGAAAAAAAACAAAAAATTCCACTTCCTACCAAAAAGAACAACAGCAGCAATACCCACAATGCACAGGACAATAAATATTCATGAGGATATGGGTAAAAGGGACCTTTTTGTGCTATCATTTAACCACTGTAGGAATCAGTGTGATTTTTCAAAAGACTAAATTGGAAATTCCATTTGGTCAAGCTATATCACTCCTAATATTACCAAGGAATTAAAGAGCACATATTACAGTGATATATGCACACTCACATTTCTAGTAGTGAAATTTATAATAGATAAACTGTAGGAAAAGCCTAGGCTGCCATCCACAAATGAGTAGATAAAGGAAGTGTGAAATATATACGGATATAGATAGATAAAGATATATGGAGAGATATAATAAAACATTATTTAGCCAGAAAGAAGAATAAAGTCATGTCACTGGAAGGAAAATGGATGGAACTGGAGACCATTATGGTAAGTAAAAAAAAGTGAATTAAACCAACTCAGAAAGTTAAATATTGCTTATTTTCTCATAAATGAACAGCCTAAAACAAGGAAAAGAGAGATAACAGGAAAATAAAAGGTGGACTTTTGGAGATGAGGCGTGGGATCGGGTGGAGAGGGCAGGAAAAGCAAAAGGAAGCTACGAGGTTGAAAATATGTTTTCTGCATGCATGAATATACAAAAATGAATCTCCTTCTATTTTACTAATATGCACGGATACAACGTGGACCTAGTGAAATATGTTACTCTATACATAAAATGTTGAAGATCATGAAGCTGAATGCACCATAATAGCTTTTCTCTTCTCCCAGTACACTGTCAACTTTGTTATGTGAAACTTAAAACACAAAGATTGAAAACCTAACCTAACTGTAACCCTAAACCTAACCCATAAGACAAAATCACATTGTGTATTTTCACAGCATTTCATATGTTTTAAATAGATGTGTAGTCAATAACTGCCACTTGAGTTCATAGAATAAATATTATCCTTGTTGCATAAGTGTGGCCATCAGCTTTATAAACTGTTTAAATAATTTCCATTGCATCTAAGAGAGTTATTGTTTATTGTACAAACCATAGCATTTCTGAAAGTGAAATGATATCTCTGCAGTTTAGATCTAAAACGCCCCCCAAGGTCTCCTGGGTCGGAGGCGGGGCTTTCTGAAGGCAACTGCATCAGAAGTTCTCTTCTTCGTTAGTGGGTTAATTTATTGATGAGGTCAGATTTGAGGGCATTTCTGGGAGGTGATGGGAATTCAGGAGACAGGGCCTGTGTGAAGAGGATGGACCATGAGATGTAACTTGGGGCCCCTGTCAGGTACTGGCCCTTCCTCTCTGGCTCTTTCCCTCTTTCTGTTTCCTGGCTGCCATCAGGGAGGAGGATTCCTCTGCCCATCTTCCATGAAGTCTCTGAGTTTCCAAAACCCACAAACACGGGAGCCAACCAAGCATGGACTCTGAACCCGTGAACCAAAATGAATCTTTCTTCCTTTAAGTTGACTTCTGGCAGGTGTTCTGTCACAGCATCAGAATGCGGACTGATACAATGCTCCTGTCCACAGAGGGGCGGGCCTGCCCTGGAGCTATTGCGGGCTAATGCAGATCTGTAACTACCTTAGAGAATCACATAGTTAATTCTAAGGATTGCTTTCAGAGCTTGAGAATTTTCTATTCGAGAATGAAATGGAGGAAAAATGTTATTTCAACACCTCAACCACTCCTTCCTCAATAGCATAAAACCTATGCTTTTGCTTGGCACAAGCAAGAATGGAGGGTGTTAAGCTCTTCGCAGAAACTTCTCAAATCTTCATAACTTAACATTTAGTGCAAGTTGATCCAGACGTACTATGCAAGTAGTTTCTACATGTTTAAAGAGTGAATGACATTCTGCAGCTTCTTAGGTATTCTGAAATGCCAAGTGTTTGATAAATGGGTATTGTAATTATATGAATTATTTTAATTTATTATCCTTCATTTTACATGTCTGTGTTTATTCATAATTAGCTAGGGAATAGTAAACCTCAATGTGCAAATGGAGAGATTTCAAATTAAATAAGCATAGAATCATTGCTAAACTGTAACATTTAAGTTCTAGAAATAGGTGTAGGGCCAAATTGAACTCTCTGTAGACACAAGATCAGCTTTCATTTTGAGAAGAAATAAAAAAGCAAAGGATTGTGTAACAAATTCTTCAAACATCAGTTATGCCAATGTGATTTTATGGCATGTAGAAAACTGATGTGATTGTGACTTAACAGCAGCTAATGACTGGTAAGGGTGCCATTCAATAGCAAATGTCCTGGCATTCTTACCTTAGTGCCTACTGCCAGCATAGCTAATTAGGAAATTACCCTCTGACTAGGTAAGAACTGAAAGCTCCAATCATTCTGTGATGAAACAGTTACTTTAATGTAACTGCTGGAAAGCCCAGTAAATCTAAAAAGTCTTGGAGGTGATGCATGAATACAGGCAAATCAAATATCTACTGCATGTAAGCTGACAATTTGAGATGAATATGACCATTGGGAATCAGAAAACACTTAAAAGATCAGAAATAGGAATGTAGCCAGTGTGAGCAAGGGCAATATCTCTGTTATTACTTTGTGTTTAATATCTGAATTGTTTTCAAGGACAGATTTATACTGCTTTTGTGATTTTCAACCAGAATTTGTGTGAAGAATGTCTAAGTGTCATACCACTAACACTGTCAACTGACAAACGTAGCATGTGCACATACAAGTACACATAGGTACACACACACCTGAATGCATGCACAAGGACCTTCTATGTCTTAATTGAGATTTCTCTACTAATGTAAGCTTTTAGCAATAATTTCAGAAATAGAAAGGAAACTAAACATGAGTACTTTATGCCCAGTTTTTATTTTACTCAAATTTTCTTGCCTTAATAGAACACATAGGTTAGCATTCGGAGGCTTACAGGCCTTAGATGTGGTCCTACAAACTAGTGACATCTCCTTCCTGAAAAGTTGTGAGAAAATTCATGAAAAATAAGACATCTCTTCTGAAGAACTGGCAAGTGAATGCAAATCTTCAAGAGAGTTATCCGAAAGCATTTCATGCCATCCTACCGCCTCCGTGACAGGTCCTGATTCAAATGCTAAAGACCCGAGATTAAACTTGCCTTCTGCATTGAGTCTGTTCCAGATGGTTTTGTTCCGAGTCTACAGAAAATTCATTTCCAAAAACTCTCATTTGGAAAGAATATTACTATCTACACCATGAAAATACAAAATTCTCTTAATAGTGTAACTGCATGGGAGATTTACCTGACATATGATCTTTTTCCTCAGATGTGGGCTGAATTAGATATGCCAACAGTCTGTAGAGTGAGAGTTTGAGCTTAAGTAGTTTATTATTGGTTTCTTTGCTTAAAGTCTGTTCTTTAATCCCAAAGCCAAAAACTCTACCCTGAAACAAGGTCTACATGTTGTGTAAATGGTATATTTTATATCACCAGAAGATAGTCAAATTCATGAGATTTATTATTGAAAGTCCAACACAGGCAACTCTCAATCAACAATAGGCAGATTAAAACAGTGATTAAAGAATGAACAGTGCAGAGGTACGAAAAAGTAGTAATTTTTAAAAATACTGACATTTTAAAATGCAAAACAATACAGGTTTCATTATCATAGGAAAATTCAAACCTCTGAACAACAGCCAAGTTCAGATCAGCAAAACCCGCATGACAAGCCCCTCCAGGAGAACCAACAGCCCCAGGAGAACCAACAGGCCCCTAACAGAACCTCTTCTTCTCCATTTCTGCCTCTTATTGACCATAATCCTCACATGGGCCTTCCACACCCAGCACCAGGCTGGTTCAGTTCACCTGGGTGTTACAAGTTGAGCACCAGTTGTAGATCCTCCAGAGTCACATTATGTCTTCTTCATAAGTTTTATTACAGCACATCTACTTGAGTGAATGTAATTTTTCTCTGCGAGCTTCCTCTTTACCACTATATTAAATAATCCCAAATTCCTCAATTCAGAAATCTAACCAGATTGGTCAGATAAAACATAGTTTGCTGTTACTTGGTTTGGGCATGATATGGTCAGAGCTATTTCAAACCAATCCTAGTAACTAAGGAGACTATAATTAAATAAGTTATAAGTCGTTTGGTGACTAGGTTTTGCCATGAGAATTCTGCAGGTCGTAAACTTCCAGAGTATAGCTAACAGAAAGAGAAGGTGGAGGAACTGAAGACCCCGGCCTGAAACTGGAAGGAACCAAGCAAACGTGGGCCATACCAAAGAACGGAATCTGGTCTGCTGCCATCTCCTTAATCAACCTGCTGTGTGGACATCTTTGCATCATGTCCTCAAAATCCAGAATGCTAGGAATTCCATGTGGGAAGCTTGATCGGCGTTAGATCGTGGGCTTCCCCCGGGTTGTATGAGTGAGGAGGAGGAGAATTTGGCTTGCTCAGCTCAGGTTTTGAGAATGGGAGTCAGCAGTGAAAAATCTCTCTTCCCAAAATACTATACGTGATAATGAACTCCCCAAAGGGAGAGCAAAATGTGGACATAAAGCGTCTATCAAACGTTTGTCAAAAAAAATTGACAAATTCCTATAAGTTAGTCTTTTGGGTTGGAGAAAAGACATGGAAAAGTGTGTTCTTGAAGAAATATCACTTGAGCTGAAAGATGAGTTGAAGTCTGCAGACTGAAGGAACAGGAGTGATAACTCTGAGTGGGACAGAAATCCCTGCACTTTTAGGAATAGGAACATATTTGCTCAGGTTAGATGTGATTACCATGGTTAGTCTGCATGTGGAATAGTAAAAGAATACAAAGCTGGACAAATAAAAGGAATTCAGATCACAAAGGTAAAACTGTAAATGTAGCTGGGGATATAGTTCAGTGCCATACGCACTTACCTGGCAAGGGCAAGGTCCTGAGTTCAATCCCTGGTACCAAAAAAAAAAAAAAAAAAAAAACTGTAAATGTATCCTTCTGTCCATAAAAAGGGTACAAAGAATTGTAAGTAGGTGCTTTTCAGGATCATATTTGGCCACAGAAAGACTCTTTAAAACTAAATAAAGTGAAGAGGATGAACTGGATACTTCTTTCAAATTAGTTTCTTTAGATTGTGAACAAGTATTTAAAGTCAACAGTGCCACGTTCACTTCAGTTTATACCAGTTCTCTACGTTCTTGGTTTCAGTTGCATACTTACTTTTCTGATGTTGAAAACATCTTAAAATTAACATTCATAAGAATTTAGTTAACAAAGAAACCTTGTTTTGAGTATTGCATTAATTTTCTGTCCCTGCTCTATCACCACCACAGACTTAGTGATTTAAAACAACTTCAATTTTTTTAGCTAGTAATTCTGTAGGCACAAAATCCCACAAAAGCCTCACTAGGTGAAAGTCAAGGTATAGGTTGAGCTATATGCCCTCTAATCCAGACACTTAGGGCGGAAATCTCAAAGCTTCACCCTATCTTTTCCAGCTCCCAGAGGCTGCCTGTATCCCTGGGCTCATGGTACCTCTTTTCTGTCTTCATCAGTGCTGAGTTTTTCCCAAATTGATCACTGAGTCTGCTTCTGTCATTACACTTCTTTCTCTGGCTCTTTCTTCTGCTTTTGAGTACTTTTGTGATTATATGGGACTCACCTAATAACCTCATAATAATCTAGGGTAATCTAATGTCAATACGAACTGATTACCAACTGTGTTCCCATCTACAGTAATAATTCTCCTTTGTCATGCAAAATAACATTCACAGTTTCTTGGGATTAGGAGGCAGACATCTTTGCAAGACCCCCTGTTAAAATTTGCTGATATCCTCACAACCATAACCTTAGAATATCCATGATAAAACTGCAGCATTTTAAATCTACTTTCCCCATTGCAGAGCTCCATGTTGTGTTATTTCATCAAGCTGATGTTCTCTCTCTCTCTTCCTCTTATGTGTATTTCTCTACTTCTGTGTCACAATTTTTTCATATTTTTCTTTGCCTGGATCTTTTGAGAAGGTTCAGAATGCTGCTGTACAATGTCCTGTCATAATTATGAGGTATCCACTAATGATTCTTATTAACAATATGCTTTCATCAATATTCTCCTTTAATTCTTAGCCGAGAATGTAAGGTAAATTTGTTGTTGCTCTTAGTCTGCTTTATTTTCAGATGAGAAACCTAACACTCCAAGGAACAGAAGTTAGAGCTAATAAAATTGAAAACGAAATTCCAGCCTAGTTTTCTTGCCCTCGTCCTGGTGTTCTGTCTGCCATGGTCTGTACCATAATCACTCTCCAGGAGACCCCGCTGGGCTCCCACAGGGCATTCTCCAGTGTGGAGCCCCTAGAACTGATGAAGGCTTCTCATGACTTCCCACCCGCATGCTTCAGATCCCCCACTATTGCCAAAGCCTGCATGAGTGTGACAGTGCCCACTTTTGCAGGTGAGAAGTCTTACTCTGGCACTAGCCTTGATCTCTCCCTCTTGGATGAGAGGGAGAGGGAGGAAGGGAAGGAAGAGGGAGAGGCAGGCCCTCATAGAGCCGCGGAAGGCTTTACTGCCCTTCTCTCAGTGATACCTGCTGTTTTGCTTTTGTTAGAAATCACCACCAGCGTGGCAATACCAACCTGCAATCTGCAGTCACAATCAGATCACACTCTTGTTTCCTGTGATTCTGAGAGGGACTGAGGCTTCAGAAAGTTATAAATATAACACTTTACAAATGGAACGGAATGCCCAGGGAGAAACCTCCTGCAATTAGCAGCAGGACCTTGCGCTGATTAGATACAAAGCTTTCGAAGAGTTCAGACCAAGAGTTGTCAGGGATTCAGCACATATCCCTACCTTCCTGCAGTCCGTCCCACGACACAAAAGACTTACCAGTTAAGTTCATCTCAATGACCCCTCTCTAAAATCATATTTGTAAAGTATTTTTGAAGTTTCAGATTCTTTTTATTTGCATGCTTTTATTCAATTCTCACCGCATCCTGGGAAGTACGTAAGGCAGCTGCAAACATTCTGTTCTCGTAGATGCAGAAGCTTAGCCCTGTCTTTCCATGGTCAGCGAGCCACAGAGCCAAGACTAGAACTGAAGCTCCAGGCTCCCAGTGCAGTTTGTATTTATTTACTGAATTATTTACTTGTTTGTTTGTTCATTGATTGATTGTGGCTCTGGGGATCAAACCTAGGGCCTCACCCATGCTGAGCAAATACTCTACTATTGAGCTGTACCTCCTCCTCTAACCTGCTCCAGTCCCCATTGCCCTATGCAAAATTGTTCTTAACACTAGCTCATCTTTTTTTATTGTCTTCTTGCCTTACAATAGACCCCAGACCAGAGTGCTGTCTTGTAAAGTAAAGCTTTAATGACAACATAGTTACCCAAAAGATATTTGTGTAGGCCTAGTGTGTCGCTCTCAATAAAAATTCTTTTTCCTTTTCCAATTACTGGCATAATCAATAAATATGTATTGTGTGTCAACTTTACTAACAACTCTGTACTAACTGAGAGGAGAGAATACCCAAGACAAGGCATGATTAGTACTGTCAAACAGCTTCTACTGAATTGTGAGAAAAAGTAGAATCTATTTTTAGAGAATCATTTTTTAAAGAAGTACGTTCTTATCATAAAGACAAAAGAAGTTCAGAAATTGAATGATTAGCAATGGAGTTTGAATGAAGCACCACAAATATCATTTCCTGAGTATTCTCACAACCATCATCTCAGAATTTCCAGAGATTTTAAGGATTTAAGTAAGGGGAACGTTAGGAAATCTGGTTTTGTTTGAGCTTAGCTTTGTTTAAATTGGAAAACCCCTTTCACAAAGATCTGCTTGTTTGGACAAGATATCAGGCCTACATCTTATACTCTGAATAACTACTATGAAGACAACAATGTACAATGTATTAATTATTGTAACTCTCCCACTAGCCTGTTTTGAAACTCTGCTTTGTTGTTATTTTTATTTTCTTTCTTTTTAAAATAAACAACAAATATCTGGGCGAGGAAACAAGTTTACTGATGGCTGCTGAGATTCTGGCAGCTTTCGGATTCTGAGAAACCTTACCATTCAGCCCGTCACTCCATCTTTAAGTGGGATCATAAGGCCTGAAACTTCACCCTTGTAAAACATTTGCCACTGAGCTCCTGCTGCTTGTGGGATTATAGGCCCCTCATTTCTGAATGTTAGTCCCAGCTGCCATGTTGCCTCTCTATAAAAGCTTCCCAGCATGCTTAAAACACTCCTGGTCTTCATCTGTGTATGTTCTTGGAGGGAAGGAACTGCTTTTATACAATTCAGTGGCCTGCTGCTCTGCCAAAAACATAAATGTGAGTCTTAAGTAAAAGCTTTGCTATATGTGCTTTATAAAAATTCCTTTTGCGCTAATATGATAGGTTGACCAAGTTCATCTCTATCTTCTTCAAAACACATGGGAAGGGTATCACTTAATGGCCCCATTCTTGAAATTGAGAAGAATTTTTCTAGAAAATATTTTATAGGTTGGAGTGACATGACTGATGTTTGTCACTTTCAGACCAAAACATTTATTCAAAAGCCTTCGCATACTATTTCCCACCATGGCCTCACTTTGGCAAAATCCAGGATTATTCCTGGAATGAAGAGGATGCCAAGCCACACACTCTCTTTAGGTATGCAGGAGAAATTAACTTTTCTTTCTTCAACCATTAAAATGTTTGAGTTGGTTTATTTTGCATTAACTTTGAGAGATACCCCAGTTATAATTATTTTTGAAAGAAATATGCAGAGCAGATTCAATTTACCCAATATCTGATTCTCACATCATCCTTATTTTCTTTAAGATTCTCAACTTACATGTTCCCTCTCATCCTGGTAAAGATGCATTAGTGCAAGCCTTTTTTGAATTGTTATGGCCTTTTATAATAGTTGTTCTAGAGAAGAGAATTATCTTGTCAAAAGGCTGAGTCAAGACTGGAAAGATGGGCCTTGAAGCAGAGGGTCTAGATACACCGACCTCTGTGGGTCCCTAAATGACTTCAGTGTCCTGCATTTTCAGATCAAAGGGAAAATATCTCCTTCTGCCTAGTTTTAGGAATTACTAGGTACCTCCGAAACACACACACACACACACACACACACACACACACACACAGCATTACATAACCTCGTGTTAGGATATCCCTGGGGGAAGCTAGCTAAGACACAAATCTAATTCTTCTATATGGACTGATGTATATAGGCTGGAGGACAGAAAATTTTAAATTCTTTACTTTTTTTGTCCTGCTTCGTCAAGGTACACTTTCTCTCTTCCCCTTACAGTTCCAGCTGCTCCCGCTTGTTAGACGCCATCTTCATTATTAGAGTACAGTTTGTTGCCATAGCAATTGGTTCCAACTCTCACATTTTATTGCACTTACAGTTACTACAGGAGAAGAAGGAGCGGGGAGTGGGAAGCAGCAGGATTTTATTTTTTTCTGCAGTAGCCAGGCTCTCTCTTGATCTGAGAAACTTTTAGCTCTTCCTAAAAGGGAACGGTCTCAGTGCCAAGAACTGCATCAGCAGTGTGGAAAGGCAGCCTGTTACTGCTGTCTAGGCTGTGACAAGTGGAGTGCCAGGTGCTCTGCTGGACCCAGTGAGGGTGTATCTTTCCTGAATAAACATGCTATCATTGCATAATTTCTCTGTTAACTTGTCTCCAGCATTTATGTTAATGCGGGAAAATGTACATAGGATTCCTATTTTCAAGAAAGGGCAAAGACAAAGCGGAATTGAACTGTTCTATCAAAGTGCTTTCTCAAGGTCATGAAGACAAGGCCACAAGATAACCATGAACCCTGAGGTCGTAAAAATGACAATAACATCTTACATGGGCACAGGGTCCTGGCCATTCGAATGTGCTGCTTTACATACTGCCCCACTTTGCTTTTTTCTGCTTTTGGTGGTAAATGGTACTCCCACCTCAGCGGCTCCTCCATTAACGTACTTCACACTGATGTCTTATTTCATCTGTCTTGTCAATTTTTCAACAATTACTTTCATATCTCCTACTGAATTATTTGTATCCAGTAGACAGCATCTTAAACTGTCTAATCCCGCTACTATTTCATGAGCATCAATCCCATCACACTAGACAGGTCCTGCTATTTGAGATTCTGCTTTCTGAACATTTATGACTCACATAGGAATTGCCCAAATGAGAGGGACTCAAATACCACCAGTCGACTGAGGTTAAGATTATGAGAATACATTACTGCGACGGTGCCTCATAAACTTAGAACTTTAAAATCATCTGCTTGTCACAAGCCAGTGAGTTTTGCTATTTATACATTAAAAAGTACAATTAAGTTTTCCTTTCTCAGCATGGTATTAAACATAATCAAACTTTATAAATACTTCTTAAATATTTTTGCCGAAGGAGAAATCTGCTACTTTCAACTGCAATTTTGAAATGCTCAAATATGTATAGACAAGCTGCTGTATTTTATATAAATGAATGTATTCATAGAACAAACTTTAAATTTCAGAAAACAACACAGATTGCAGAAGTTTAAATTCCTGTGCTTATTCCAATAGAAATGAGTAATGTGACCATTTCGGGAATGGTGGCAAATGATTGAGGAGGAGTGCATTTCTACACTTACTTAAGATTGCTATTTTGTGGAGAAGCACTTGTGGTCTGGTGACTCAGGCTGGGAGCAGTAGGTAGCTACCCAGTTCCATGTTTTAAATTTGGCTTCCACTGCTCCATCTGGCCTGGACTAGCTCTGAGAGCTTGTCTAGGTAACACTGCCCTCTCCTGGAAGTACCAGACCTCCTCAATCCTTTAGCCGGATAGCAAACCAGGAATTAGTCGCTAGTGAGAAATTGGGCACCGAGAAGGCATAAGGGGCTGTGACTGTAGACGGGTTATTGTCAGACCACTGAAAGAGCTCTGTGTGCTTGCTCTACAGTGGCTGCTTCCCGAGAAGTACAAAGCAGTACTGAAGACACCACGCAACTCATCACCAGCAACTATCCGTGAAATACTAGGAGCTGTGAGGACATTTGTCAACCAAATCTCAGTGTGAATTTCTCCTGCTACTTAACTCTAGATCAGGTTAATTGCTTATGACTTATTGTAGATCTTTGCATCATCCTTAAAACTACTTAAATGCACTACTTTCTTATTTCTATTTTTTATGTTTTTCTTTAAAGAGAAAAAATAACAATAACAAAATAACAACAAAGACAACAAAAGAACACAAAAACAATGAAAATGATACAAGATTTCAAAACAAAATTATAGGAATTAACAGTGGTTGTTGTATTATGTATTATTATCTTCAACAAAGTTGTTCAGATTACCAGATGTAAGAATGCCAGATTGATCAAACAATTAGAGAATAAAAAGTAATAACAAAAATTAGAAAAGATACAGAGCCTCACTAAACAAGATGGTAGGAATTCAACAGTGGTTGTTATATTCATACTGTCTTCAAATTAGTTGCTCGCTTGCTATTTCAACAAGGGTATGTCTTCAAATAGAACATTGTCTTAAGCTGATGGTCACATTTTCAGGATGAGACTTTTGCATTACAGCAGCTGAAGCAATATTCTCCTTCTGGTACCTTTCCAAGGTGGCATTTTGGGTTTATCTCTATCTGCACAGAGTCAGCCACATGTGTAGAGAGGAGGCAACTATTTACATGAGAAAAGAAGGTGAGGGTCCATGAATCATGGGACCCAAGCTATCTAAACTTCACTACTTTACAATTGAAACATCTATTGGTCTCAGCTAATGCAGGGAAACCTAGAAGTGGCAGTGAAGATGACAAAATTCAATGGCATCACATTTATAAACGTGGTCCTGTGCTTTCACTTAGTTTCTACTTCCTCTTGGTTCATGTAGATCTTTTATGATTGGTTCAAAAGATATGGCAACTCCAGTTGAGGGGGAAGGTTATGTGTCAATAGGATGGTCTGTTTGAGGAATGTGCACACATAGTTATGCAAAGATTTATTCTTGGTAGCAAAGAGGACATGGAAAGAATAGGTGGAATTAAAAGCATAGTAGTCTATGCCTCTTAGCAAAGGGACCAACACGGGCACGTGTCTGCTCAGCAAAGTCTCACCATTAATTTTATATCAGTGTCCTGACTGGTAGGACGGTGGTGTCCCGTATTAACCCAACTTGGAGTGAGGAACAGATCCACAGATTCCATTTATTTAGGTTTCTTTTATAAAGCAGTTAAGATAGTTACAAATGTCATGAATTTATCCTCAGCTATTCAGAAAGTTTAACCAACTGGAAGAAGACACACAATTAAGAGAATTTCCTGATTCTTTGGGACTAGCCTATTGCAACATAAAATTGCTTTATTCAAGCCATTCAATAAAAAATACATTGTGTTGCACCAGCCGCATGCCAGGCGATGTTCTAGTCAGCAGAGTTGAGCACCCCCTCCTCCTGGAGGGGGAGTTCCACTGGAGGGAGGGAAACGTAATAAAGATAAGCAAATAAATATGTACAGAATGTAAAATGGTAAGAAGTATTTTGGGAAATATGAACTAGGAGGCAGGGACACCAACCTGAGTGAGGGTGGGGGAGGTAGCATTTTTAACCAGCCTAGGGAGGAGCGATCTTCCTCAAAAATGGTTTTGGATGCAAAAATCTAAAGGGGAGGAAGCAGCCTTGCAAATGTCTGGTAAAGATTTTGTGCCTATTTTCTCTTTTATCCTCAAATCTCTCCTTGTACTCTCTGACTGTAAGCGTCCTTGAACCTGACATTGATCTTCCATCTTTTTCACTGCCTGCCCGTCTCCTCAGATCCTCACCTTTTCTACACTGCATAATCAACCATAATTACCGCCTCCTCACACTTTCACTCCGTTCCTTTGCCTCCTCTTGGTAAAATCTTGACCCTGAAGAAATCCAGTGTCTTCTATTTTGTGCTTCTCATCCATCTCTTTCCATTAAAGCCCATCAACTCCAACAGAGCAATCAATGTTGGCCAAACCTCAGACCACAGCATTCTTTTGTTACTTCATGGAAAAAGATAAAACAAAATTTCATAACAAAATAACGGGAGAATCACAAGAGTTAATATATTACATGTTGTTATCTTCAAAGTAGTTGCTCAGGGTATAAGTTATGGATATAAGATTTTCTCTAATCGCTATTAGTACAAACCTCCCTTTTTATTTATTTATTTATTTTTTAATTTTTTATTTTTTTTGGCAATACTGGGGATCGAACTCAGGACCCTGCGCTTGATAGGCAGGTGCTTATTCCACTGAGCTATATCCCCAGCCCCACCAAACCTCCCTTTTTAATGAACAAAGAAATATTAAGAGTATAACTGACTTGCATTTTTTCACTTTTCCCTACTGCCCTTTCCTCTTTCACCCATCCTAGTTCCTTCTTTCTTTTGAACAATTTCCTATTTCACAATACCTATTGTACATTTTAGACCTTATTTACTCTTTCTCACACCAGGGAGACAATGCAGTGTTTACATATGAGTCTGATTTATTTCACTTATGAGTACAGTCTCAATTTGCATCCACTTACCTATGAAATCTCAAGTTTATCCTTCTTTATGACTGAGTAGTACTCCATTGTATAAAAATACCACATCTTTTTTATCCATTCCTTGATTGATGAGCATTTGGGTTGTTTTCAAGATCTAACTATTACAAATTGTGCTGCTATAAACATGGGTACACATATATCCATGTGGTATGATATATTTAATTCTTCTGGGAATATATTCACAAAGGAAATGGCTGGGTGGAATGGGGCCTCTAATCCTAGCTTTGTAAGGAATCTTCGGGGCTGGGGGTATAGCTCAGTGGCATAAGCGCTTGCCTGGCAAGCGCAAGGTCCTGAGTTCGATCCCTGGTACCGGAAAAAAAAAAAAAAAAACCTAGAAAGATGTAAGGAATCTTCACACTGATTTCCACAGTGGTTGCACCAGTCTACACTCCCAACCAGCAGTGGAGAAAGGTTGCTTTTTCCCCACAGCCCCACTGGCATTAGTTATGGGTTGAGTTTTTGATGATAGCCATTCTTTCTGGAGTGAGATGGAATCTCAGTATTGTTTCAATTTGCATCTCTTGGATGACCAGAGATTTTTAACATTTTCCATGAATTTATTTGCCACTTGTATTTCTTCATCTGAGAAGTGTGTGTTCACCTCAGACCCTCATTTTTTGATGGAGACCACAATGTTCTTGTGCCTTTACTTTTGCACAGCCAGAGTGACTGTCATGCCTTTCCTCTCCTCATTGTAATTCCATTTCACTTACAGGCATGTAAGATTGCTTCTAGTTTCACCAAAAGCGAAACAAACAGAACAAAACCAAAAAGACCCTCAATGCAAAGAAACCTTTAACAAGCCATTGCTACCAAAGCCACCCAGCCTCCAGCTCGGTCCCGCCATCCCTGCCACTATCCTGGATGGAAAATCCATTCAGCTGCGCTGCAGCAGCACTTCCTTTGGGTACCCCTTGCATGAAAAGCCCTGTCAGCGATCAGACCAGCCAACGCTGTAAGCAGCATCAGGTACCATTTTCTCACACCACCAACAACCTCTATGGCGCTAAACCCAGGGATTATTTTTCAGTTTTCATCTAGATTGACCCATCCGTACCATCTTACTCAGCTATCATCTGCCATCAGTTCTTTTTGTTGTCTGCCATCTAGGAGGTCTTAAAGGGATTTAGGTAGAAGTGCAGTGGTGTATGGAACCCTGAGCCAGTGGGCACAGTATAAGGTGAAGTATATTTGTATAGCACCTCACATTTTCAACGAAACCCAAATACTATATAAGTTAATCTTTATAGTAATCCCAGTGAAAACATTTTTTTCAAGTGAAATATCTTAAGAAAGACAAAGAAAACATAACTTCAGAGCCATGGATGTAAATTTAAGCTGGACAAGGGAGGGTGGGCAGTGGACACTGCATGTAGGTGACAAGCAGGGTGCTGGAGGGGGAATTTTGACAAAGGGGGGATTTTGGAGGGAGCAAGGGAGAGAAGAAAAGGAAGGAAAAGGAAATGAAAGAAATAAAAGGGAGGGATGGAAGGGAAGGAAAAGAAAAAATCAGCAGAAGAGGCTTGCTTTGTCCTGTCATCTTGTCCCCAGATTGTTTTGAAGTATAAAACACACCAACATGAAACACTGAAAGTAACAGACCAGCCTCCTGGATGTTTATTTTAGGGATCAAAATTTTAAAACATCACTGGGCTTTACCTTTATTCCATTTTTGTTTTCTTTACAAATACTCATTGATAAAAAGAGAGGGAAGACAGAAGAGTTTAGTGCCCCACAGTTTTTACCCTGAATCTGTGCCCTTGCAAAGGATCTGGAAATCTCAGGCTCTTCCCAGATGCTGATCTAAGAAGTTGGCCACCATCTGTGTTTCTAGAACTGGTCTTTAGGAGTCATGGATTCTGGACAATAACGGAGGTGCAAAATAAATCACGTGCTAACTGCCTCGTCGCCGCCACACAGGCACATCCACACGCTCACTCGTAGCCAACCCGCGGCTCTTACATGGAAAACGCTGCCAGTGGTCAGAGCCAGTGTGCGCTGCGTGGAGCGTTCTTTCGGGGAGATTAAGCTTTGTCTTCCTTTGATCTCAATCTGATAGAGAAGAACACTGAGACGAATTAATAATAAAGAGATCCCATTACTGTCATTTACTTCCACACTTAGAAGGGCACAAAGGCCATCCTTGCATGAAATTGTGATGCTGATTACCTTTCTGGGCTCCCTTTAAACCCAATTGCCTAGCTGCATCCATCAGCACTCAAACATAGGAAGTACTGCAGCTGCATAAATTGAGACAACATAATTCAGCAGGCCCGCAGGGCCTTTCCTCTCAGTTAAAGGTGGGCGCGATCTCAAGTATCAGAGGAGGACTATGAACTACCGTGCAAGGGACGGGCACGGCTTTACACGTTTTCAATTTTGACTTCAGGAAGAGCGTTTTGCCTCGCGCTTCTGTAAAGCTAGAAAAATTCTAAGAAGCAGCGATGTGGGGCTGTGCTCCTTCCAGCCTCTGCCTCTTGCCCACCATTTTAAATCATGGTTTTTCCCATCTCTATGTGATACGTTGTCCCATTGTTCCTAGGCCATGTTCATTTGTGTTTAAAAATTGGTTTAAGTAGAAGTATACTACCTAGGAAAGGTAGCAGTGTGATTGACAGATGAAATTCTCACCAACTTACTTATCTGACCCTCAGTCTCTTTGTACAAAGGAGGGTGGTAATAACACCACATTGTGGGGGTTAAATAAGGTCACACGACGCAGGGCCTTTTCCGCACACTTGAGATCACTTCAGAAGCCCCTGTGGAAGAACTGAGAATGTACCTCAGTTACAGGTGATTTTCTGCTCCCCACGTCTTTTGTTCCACAGAAATTACTGTAATGAAAAGGAAAAGATGAAAGACACATCGTCTCCTGCCGCGTGTGACACAGACTTACTCGTTCATTCAGTAGGTATGGGTGAATCATCTCTTATGTGCCAGGCATTGTTCTAGAGCTTAGGGTTGCAGCAGTAAACGCAAAAGACAAAGAGCCCTGGTCTCAAAGCACTTACGTAAAACCAGCTTTCTGTACTTTCTTTTGGTGTCGTCCATTTCAATTCTTTCTTATATAGACATGTACATATGTGGTTGTGGTAACAGTACCCACATTTTAAATGTTTTTCTTTCACCATTATTGAAGTTTTCATGTTGCTGAAACTTGTAAATTTAATGTCAGCATAATATTCCACAAGTCGATGTACAATAACGGAATTACCTAGTCCCCTCATGTTGGAAATGTAGCCCCATATCTAACCACCCTTCTGAGATAAATATCCATGTGTATTTACATTTGCCATTATATAAATATGCAAGGGTAAGATTGCTGGATCAATGTATAGCAACATGATATTAGTTGGATTAGGCATGTTTTAAAAAACAGAATTCATCATTCTCTACCAAGTTCTTTCTGAACTATATTTTTAAGACAGGCTCTTGCTATGCATTTCAGGCTGGCCTTCAACTCAATGTGTAGCCTAAGCTGACCTTGAACTCACAGCTCTTCTCCTGCCTCAGCCTCTTTCGTGCTGGGATTATACATATGTGCCACCACACCAGGGTGGGCTCTCTCAATTTGAATGAGTGACTCTAGCAGGTCTTAATTTACTAGGCCCTTACAGTTCATAATTCCAGGAATAGAAGCAAAAAGAGAAAACACTTCTGAACTAATGGATATTGATTGTTTACATACGTAGAGAACCAGGTTAGGTCAACTCTACTCAATAAATGTGGACCAAACAAAATTCGGTTGGGTTACCTTTCCACAGAGATGTCAGACACACCAAAATGTACATATTTCCATTAGAAATATTTATGTAGGTGTTTAGACAAATTGTAATTATTTATTAAACATTCATTATTTTCTCTAAAGGATACAAAGGAAAGAGAAACTCACCCTGAATCCTCAGATAACTGCAATCCTGTTTGGAGGTTGTACATGTACAATCATTGGACAGGAAGAAACACGGCTTACCTTTACTGATGAAGAGGCCGAGGCTTGGAATTACACAGCGATCTGAATAGGACACATAGATAAAATGCAATGGAGTTTGTCCAGTGTGTTCCACAACCTCAGATTCCTTTTCATTCCAGCTTTGAAATCTTCACACAAGGAAGAAAGTGGAGAACACAATATATAATTTAGAACTCTAATGTGGGAAATTTAAATAAAATGCTATAGGAATCCAAGCTACCTTCATTTAATAGAGGAAGGAACCCAGAGACAATTTTAACCACACACATCAGAAAAACAAGCAGGATAGAGATTACACGTAGAGGTGTGTGGTCCAGGGTAGCAAAAGATAATCTGTCTAGGCAGCACGGGTGTGGGTTTGACAAAGGCTGCGAGTGATACATGGCTGAGTTTGAACATGATCTAATAAATGGCGGACGGGCACTGGTGCTCCCTCAGTCACAGGATGCGATAAAGACAGTACTGTTATATAATCCATAAAAGCAATATTGTCTTGCTCTAGGGAAGCTGAGAGACCTGGATACTGCTTTTCATTTTACTGAGCTTTTACATTTGTTATTGCACCCTCTCACTGATCCGCAGGGCATAAGGAATAGAAAAAATAGAAAGTAGGATCAACTCAGTGTGCTGATGGGAATATCCGGAACAGGGATGTTCGGTCAGCCCAGCGTGCCTGTCTTTCCTATGGTGAGAGGGCAGGCAGAATAATAACCCCTGTGGGCAAGGAGGTGCTTCATGACAGGACAAGTCCTTTCTGCCCCAGGACTTTCTCAATGTTGTCTGAACTCCAGGCTTTTACTCACGAAGCCAGTCAGCATTTGCAGTCTGCTGACATCTTAGCCAGAGGCGGGAAAGTATAGCGGTGGAGAGTTTAAGTGTTGTGCGTCTTTTCTTCCTTCTTAAACTGAAGGTTAAGAAACGCTGGGCCTTCTTAAGTTGAGATTCTCTCTGGTGGTGTTAGGTGTAGCAGTGACTAGGAAGATTCAAATTACTCCCCTCCAATTATTATATTAGAGAAATATATTGAAATAAGGTTGCAGATATTTTGAGGGTAGGACTTCTTCACTTTACCTTTGGTCATCTCCCTAATTATGGAACAGTGCCTGGAAGGATTCAAGTGGCCAAGAAGTATTTGATTAGCAAATGAATGAACCATATATAGTAATTGTTTACTTAATATTTGTAATGGCTTGTTTACTGGTTTAAAATTTGCCATTTCAGAATCTTCATAATTAAACGTCAGCAAGGCAGAACAGAGCACTGATTTTTTCTTTTCACCAAATTAAGGGAAGCTGCAAAGAAAGGAAGAGGAAAGAAAAAGGAAATATAAATCTCATCATAAGGACAAGTGTCAGATGGTTTCATTATCATTAGTTTTTTAAAAAATTTGTCAATTTAAAAAAATTTTCAGAGCTATTAATTAGATAGATATAAGTAAAAATGTTATATTTTATCCAACATCTCATTTTAAAACTCTATGAGAGTAGGAGACACACGGGATATATTCCTGCACATTTGTTGAATGAGTGTAGTGTAGTTCCTTCCTTCAGGAACTTCATAGCAAAGCTATGAGATAAAATTCCAGAGCATTTTGAAAACTTAGAAACCTTAAGTAAACCTGCACTGCATTAATTGTGAACACCATGATTTATATACTTGACTACTTTCTAGAACATATAACTCAGTGTTCAGGAGGATGTCCTGAGAAATTCTGTAGTTTAATTTCTAACTCTGTTTCCACATGCATGTAGATATTGGCAGGGTAAGAGAGATTTGGAGGGGAAAAATACAGATCAAATATTGATACCTAGTTAGGGAGATTTGTCTCACATACACACACACACACACACACACACACACACACACACACACCCCATGTGAAGAAATGAAAGAATAAAAATGTAAAGGCAAGGTGTCCCCAGTTGAAATCTTTCATTCTTAGATGACTGACTGTCCTTAAAAATGAGAGCTTGGGAATGAGTCCCGAGTTTGTGAAATAAGATAGACAGTCAGTCTTAGTAGCTCTCAAGTATAGTTCATTATTGAGGTATCTTATGTATCAAACCAGATGGCACAAGATTACTTACTTCAAATATGCAGTCCACACACCCAGTGAATTGTATAGCTGGGAATTGTGAAACTGTCTAACTGGGAATGTTAGGTAACTACCCAAGACAGATTAATGGCCTTAAAATACAGAGAAAATTATATGAAATTATATAGCTTTTTACAGATTTTGAATCTTTAAAACTCTTTAAGAAATAGAATATGTGCAAAACAAATATAAGAAATATTTGACTGGCCATGGATTAATATGCTATAGTATACAAGAAATAAATGCATTCCTTTGTTTCTGAATAATTAAGAGCCAAGACAGGATTGATAATCCAGACAGTTAATACACAGAGCTGTAACTGCTGGTCTAGCACTAGGAATTCTGTACAACTCTACTGATGTCTTCCTGTAGAAGCTCACATACTCTTTTCTGTTTTATTTTAGAATAGGAGAGTACGTGGATAGGTGAATCATACATCTATATTTATAGTTCTATTTTCTATTCAATATCCCAGCTTATGGAGAGCATTTGCAAATATTTGAAGAAATCATTTGTATTTTATGTCCTTACTGTTTAATGCTTCCAAAACTTCTACATGATATTGTCCCATGTTCATTATATCTTGCCTCACCAATTTGTTACCAAAGTCATTCACTAAACAAGCACTTACTGCATGCCTAATATACACCAAAACTTATGCTAGCCCCCCAAAATGTAAAAATAACTGAGATATAATGCATGCCTTGTCCGACATCACAGACTTTTAGAGAGTAATTTAATCTCATTTCATTATAAGCAGCCATTCAGAGAGCTGCAAGTATGTTTAAGTAATTCAAAGTTGTTAAAGCGGATGATGTGAACATAAGAACTAGAGGAAATGCAAAACTTTTAACTGGAAAACCTAGTACACGTATTGCTGTAGGTGGTAGTTCAATGAAGAAATAAATTCGAGTTTTAAGTTAGAGCACTGTGATATGAGACATGACCGAGTTAAATTCTAAAATAAGACTTCTGTATCTGTAGAGAGGATGGATTGGAACAAGGCAAAGCTAAAAAGACAGAGAGAAGATTGGGGAAACTTTTAAATCCTCCAGGCATATGAATAGTTTGGAGCTAAGGCAGGAAAAATAGGAATGGTGGAAAAGGGGAACATACTAGAGACATTTTAAAAGCGGAATTGACAACCATCTTATCAGTCAGTACAGTATTAGGAAATCGGAGGTGAATGGGTTCTGATCAAAGCTGTGTAAGATGAAAATATAATCTAAATATAAATATGACACAGGAAGTAAAAGGCCAAGACCCGCCCTCTGGGGAAGGCTGGTATCTAAAAGAGAAGAGACTAAGGTACTGCAGAACAGAGAAGAGGACCCTAGATGATACGATGCTTTTCTGTGGTGTAAACACAGTGAAAGCAAGAGAATTAAGTTCAAGAATGACTTGCACGAAACTTCAAGACATCCTTAAAACAGTCCAGTGTGACTTTGTAATGTTAACAAGATAAAAATAATTCGGCCAAGGTACTCACCTATTTAGTAGTACGGTTGAGGTTGAACCCAATACTGTGATTTCAAAGCCAGTTTTCCTTCAGTTATACTATGCTTCTGAATACAGTAGTATCTCGGCTCACAGACTTAATTTATTCCACTTCTCAAAAAGATGGCCGCATTCACATTCATGCAGTAAAAATGTCCAGAAAACAGAAGCAGAAGGGATATTTCCTAACTTGGTGTAGGAATTCAGCAGGATCACAAACCAGACAAACACATTATCAAGGAATACAAAGATCTAAAGATTATAAATGCAATTTTTAACAAACGATTACCAAGGACATTTCAACAATGCATAAAAGGTTAAATTATGCTTCTTAATACAGTAGTACCGAAGTAGAAGGCAAATGCTAAATAACCCTGTGGCTTCATGTCCAGCCCTCAGGGCAGGTTGTCGTGAAATATGAGCTCCAGAGGGTTTGAGTGACCCACCTTCACAGCCTTGCTGATTGCACTCCACAGGGCCTCTTTCTGGGGCCGGTTCAGCTCACTGCGTGTCTTTTTCCTCAGAAGACATTCCACATTCCTGGCATCTCCAACTTCTTGGTATCTCATTGCATTTTAATTTTACACTCACAGCTTCATACAACACCCATTCAGAGGCACACTGCCTGATCTCTTAGGCCTACTTTTGAAGAATCTCTTGCATTGTATGTCCCCCCAAAACACCAAGTACCAGGTGGATTATACTGAGGTCTGCTGCCAGTCCCCTTGGACCTTGGATACAGTGGCCTTTGAGTGCCTGGATGGCTGAGCTATTAAATGAATCTCAGGGATCCAATTTACCAAGACAATGATGGTGAACCTTTTAGAGCTTTTAAAGATAACAAACAGTTCACTGAGGCATACATGCTATAGGTTCACCACCAATGCCCTAGAAGGTTTCTCTTGAGTAGGTGGCACAGACTCTCACTTCATAAATAAAAGCTTTACGTTTTTGCACCCTTGAGCCTGAGAAAGGTAGAGTCTGGCCATTTCCTCAGATGCCTTTAAGCCATCCTTCCTATTATCCTGATGAAAATACTTGGCTTCATCTTAATGCTAATCTTTCTAGAATCCATTACTCTCATTCTCCTTGACCTCGACTTTCCAGGTGCTTCCATTCTGGCCAAGCTTGACTACGTAGACTCTATTTTTTGCTCATGGTCCTTACTGTAGATGTGGCCACAGTCAGCCAGAAGTATTCACACAGTGGCTTGAATATTGGGAAGCCTTCATATTTTCTCCACTAGGTGAGTTGCTACCATTAGCAGACCACCGTTAGTCTGCTGCCATTAATCTCAGTCTCCCACCATGTCCAAATGTCCCCACAAAGCCTCATGCGGCCACGGGATGGACTCTAGAGTTTTTGACTGACTCACGGCACAATGCTGGGATCATGGGTGTGAGTGCTACACCCACACCAGGGCAGGTAGCCTGCACACAGTACAAGGCAGGGAAAGAGGCAGGGAAAGCGCCTCCCTTTTTGCTTTTGCTGCTTTTGCTGTTCTGCAGTGCTACCATGAACTGTTTCCCCATGCCATGAGCCGACCTGCCTTGGACCCTATCAAATGTGGATTGAAACCTCTGCAAACTGTGATCTAAATAAACCTTTCCTTTCTTAATTTTGGGCATCAGGTTATTTTGTCTCAGCAACAAGAGAAAAGTAACCAAGATGCCCACAAAGTCTCAGAACAGTAGCAAAACAGACAAACTTTATTCCATAACATACTGCACACAACCCCTAGTGCAGTTTTCAATAAGTCCTCATTCCTAATGGAAACCTTCTGAGCCAGGCCTTCATTGCCTACATTCCCATCAACATTCTGGTCTCCTGTGTTCGGACTAGTATTACATGAAGCACAACTCACAACCTTCTAGGTCTTTACTAGGCTGAGTTGCCAAACTTTTCTAAACTCTTCCCTCAAAGCAGCTCCAAAGGCTTATAAGCCAGTTGGTCGGGTACAGCCAAAGAAATTATCCCACTCCTGGTATCAAATTCTATTAGTCATGCTTTTGTTGTTAGGACAAAATATCCAGCACCCATGTCTTAAAGGGGAATATTTTGGCCCAGTTTCGGTGGTTTACATCCGTCGTTGGCTGGCCCTCAGGCAGAAACCACATGGTGGAGGAAAGCTGTTCATTACACAGTGGTCAAGGAATAGAGAGAAGAAGAACCAAAGATAAGAGTACACTCTGCTCAGACCTGCTGCCAGTGACCTGCCTCTGCTGACCGGACACTGCCCCTGAGCAGCACAGTGAGCTGTGAACTCAGGAACAGGCTAGCCCACCGGTCTGTATACCACCCTAATGCTCCAATCACCGTCTAGAAGTCACACTTGTAAACATGATGCTTGGGAATGTTCTAGATCCAAACCACAAGGCTTGCTATCAGAGTTTCCCATTTCTCTCCAGCCTTTTCTATGCCTTCTAGAAATCCTATATTTATTATTTAATGTTAGGTTGTCTTGACGTACTCAGTTTAGCCTGCTTCTTCAATTCTAAACACGTGAGTTCAAGATGTGTACACAGGCAAGTTTATAAATATCTCAGAAGCTTAGTTCTCTGGCTGTGAAACTAAGTATTGGTCTAAATGATCTCCGCTACTCATTTTTACCTTTAACATTTTAGCTGTCAAGTCAGATATTGAGGACTGAGCTTCGTGAGGTGTATCCCATCATGGGTAGAGATAGATTAACGAGCAATAGTCCAGTAGCAAATTAAAAGCAGCTCCAAGCTTTTTACAACTCTGGAGGCCCATCATTTCAGCCTTAGAAATATTGGTCCTTAGATAATTCTTGGGCTGGTCTGTGGCATTTGCTGGTGGTAGTTATTTTCTCTCATATGATCCTCACAGCAAACAGGTTATTTTGCTATGTCTGTTACTTTCCTATTGTTATGTCTTTGAAGGAAATAACTGACCAAATTAGGCTTCCTGCAGATTCTTAAAAAATTCGTGGTGAAGCTCAAAGCTTCAACATTGTCCCAATTTCTTATTGATAGCTTGTTATTTAAGAAGAGCTTGCATTTTCTTCGGAGACATTTTACAGTGCTTATCTTCTGTGATAGGAGAATGAGTTAGCTCACCTATGTCTGACAGATTCAGTTCTGGGTGACAGTAAGGAATTTCCTTGTCCACCTCAGCCATCTCCGCATATACTTTCTATCCCATGGTACGCCCAGAAGAAGAAAGCAGATTTTAAAAACAAGAACCCTGAAAGGGCTAAGAGGGGGTTTAATAATGATTTGACACCTTTGGGGTGCATGATTTGGTAGAATAAATTGAAAACAATGCTCAGAAAATGATGTGGGAAGTTTTAGTTGTGTGTAAATGATAGTATGTGACTATATTTTACTAATAAAATTATATGTAATAAAGGGAAATATGTATCACATTTAAAGTCTAACACATTTTTGACAGTGTCATAATCTTCAGTTTGGGGGTTCTAAATTGAGTGTATTAACCTAAGAATAGTTGAGATACACTAAATAAATGAAAGCTAACATGAGAACAACCTCTCATCAGAACAGGATCGCCAAATGAAAAGGCAGAATTTTCTTTACTGGAAGTTTTTTAAATCAGAATGAGTATAGATATAAAGAAAATATTTCAATACTCTCCTTCCTGAAAGCTAGCAAAACCATTTGACCTCTAGCAATTAATTTTAACATTTGGGGTTTATGATTGCATATTACTCTATTATTATCTCATTTAAACCTTGCATTGACCTTATATGTGAAGATTTTTTTGCTTTGTTCAGATGTTTGGAGTAGTACAGCCTTCTGCAGCATGAAAGAACCAGGGCAGTGTTTCTGAAGCATGAGGGCACAGTGATATCACAAGGGAGAGCACATGCCCTAGCAGCTTGCTTCCCTCATGCCTAATTTGATAAATGGTAATGAGTATTTGCTAATCTCCAGGGTAATGGGAACCCATTTGTTGTGATTATAACCTGGAAAAACGTAAGTTTGTGAGTGCCGGGATGGAGAGTGATTTCCATTCTTGACCATGAGCAGTCATTCTTAAATGTTTCCTCATGCACACATGCACACATATATCCTGAACCTTGAAGAATAACGAAGTGAACAATCGCAGGGTCAAGCTGATTATAGCTGAATTTAGTACAGAAACCTAATGGTGCTGCTGACTTCCTACCTAAGAATGCTTTATTGGCTTCCCCTCCTGTGCAATACTTCTCTTGCAGCCAATTCTCGGTGGAGCCTTTGGCAGGCGGTGTGCTTCACAGCTGATGGCATCTGGCTCAGGGTGCTGCTGCCCAGGTGCTATGTTGTTCTGTGCTTGGCTGCCAGAGTGCAAGGGGTGTAGCCAAATCCACATGCACTGCTGACCAAAGTGGCCTCCTAGCATCCAAAGGTCCCCTTTTATACCGCATTACTGAGAGAAATCCTTTAATAAATATTCCAAATAGTCTCAGAAATGGGGGACAGTGCTTGATTGGGGCCAGCTGCCTTGGGAGAGGAGTGATTATCTTGGCTGGAGTTAAGTGGCTACAGGTGTCAGCACCTGCTGCACAGTAAAAGGCTGTCTACATGACTGCTGTTTACTCTCGTCTTTAAACAGATCATTTAGTGCTTCAGTCAATGGAAATGAGGACTTCAGCCTTTTTTTTTTTTTGCCTTCCACAATAAGCAAGCAAAGTATGGGCCCCAGAGAAAACACACACAGCCCTCTTGGCTTGCTCATGCATGAAAATTTGGAGTCAACATTACACAAACTCACACTGTGAAAAACAAGTTGCCCATTACATTTTCAAGCCTGCATATGGCTAGCGTTCTGAACTTTGGTATTCTGAAACACACATGCCCTTGGCCTTTCTTTTTTCCTTGTTGCTGCTGCGGTACTTCTCCATCACTGTGACAAAACGCTCGAAGAAGTTAAGTGGAAAAGATTCATTTGGCTCATGCATGCAGAGGTTTCTGTCCATGGTTCACTGACTCCGTTGATGTTTTGGGGGTCAGAGTGAAGCAGAAAGCAACAGTGGGTTCAAGTGGTAGAGGAGGCTGCTCGCCCCATGGCAAAGAAACAAAGCAAAAGAAAAAGAAAGAGAAAGTCCTCATAGCCTTTCAAGGGCTCCCAAAGACCCAGCTTGGTTTTACTAAGTGGTTTCCAGATCCCAAAAGGGGCCAGGTGGACTGATGACCAAGCCTAGGGCCCTTGGGCTTTGGGGAGACACTGAAGGTCCAAACTATAACACTGCTGCTGTTTTGTTTTTGCTGTGAGGGAATTGATCTGGAAGCTTTCTAATAAGTACTTTTTATGAGATTCGCTGTGCCTTGATGAATTCTTTGTTGAATGAGTGAAATCTACTTTCTTCTCCACCATTGGTTGAACTTCCTCACAAAACCCAAGTCTTGTTAGCATTAGCTAGCACTCACCCCTGTATACCTGTCCTCTAAGGATCTTCCACATCTCTTCTGTGCATTCGCACAGACTTTTACTATTTCCTCAGTTTCCTCTGTTGCTGCTTCCGCTGTGGTCCACAGACCAGCAGCCTCAGCATCAGCTGGCATGACTGGGAGTACAGACTCTTGGAGCCATCACTGACTATTATAAACTCATTAATTTGGCATACGTCCAGCTTCTCTGGGTCAGACCCCTACTCATTTTAGACCTACCAGCCTGGCCTGGTAGCTTGCCCCTCATGTGTATCTCTGGGAACGTGTTTTCTATTGACTCAGTCACACTCGGGAGTATGAACCAGCTCTTGCCCACAAATAGCAATTTCCCCCTTTCAATTTATATTCCATCAGTTCAAATTCCCAATTAAAAAAAAATGTGTTTCTGAAATAAGGTGCCCACCTCCTCTGTTTGGCAACTAGATATCTATATTTTACTTCTAGGTTCGATTTCTTCATGAAAATATGCCTGTGCTCTGAAAAGTAGACACTGTTTTATGTTTCCGTTACAAACTACTGGAGGGCAGGACTCAGTCTCACCTTATTCTCTTCTCGTAGTGTGAATATAGTGCGTAATAGTTTACCAAAGGCCCCTTGATCAGTGATTTTCACAAGCTCTGTCGTCAGTTGGATGTAGTTGCTTTAGAACTGTATTATCTTAGAAGTGTTCACTTTTGGTGACTAATGTTCCAAAGTGAAATTCATCCTATCAGCTTGAAACAGTGGACACTTCCGCCGAGCACATTAAATCTATCCAGGTAACGTATAAGTCACCCCACATATTTAGCTACTTAAGTTGCTATTGACTTTACTCACCTTAGCACAACTGGAAATTCCCAACCCTGTATAAACTTACGCTGGAAGCTCTTTGGTAGCGTGATTTCACATAATTTGGGGAAGGGCTTCCTTTGCTATTTACCCTGGGCCTATTCTCTCTCAGGGCACAGGGAAATTGGGAAAGCAACAAGGGTAGTGAGGCAACATCAATTTATGTCAATTAGCAGCACCATATTGCAATTGTATTAATTTCCATCTTGTTATTTCGAAACACTTGCTAGGATTCTACACTGGATTGGTTGACTCCATACCAAAGAAACTTTGTCCTCTCTGTTTCAAGAAAACTGAGTTGACCATGCTTCCAACACTGGACCACTTGAAGAATGGAAATGGAAAAGAAAATTGATGTTCTCATGGACCTCCAAAAGAGAGAAAGAGAGACAGAAAGAGACAGAGGGAGAAAGAGACACAGAGAGGGAGGGAGAGAGGAAGGAAGGAAGGAAGGAAGGAAGGAAGGAAGGAAGGAAGGAAGGAAGGGTAATGCTGATGTTAGGCAAACCAGCAGTTAGAGAAAGCAAGAGATATACAAGTGTTTGGACCAGGAAAGTGTGAACTTTTTCTCCACATAGCCTCCTAGTTGTGGACTTAAGAGTATTTTTTTAAAATCCCCTCCATTTAAAAAAGTATTATCTAAAATAGTAGAAAATTCTATCATCTAAGAAATGCAAATGATATACGTAGTTCAATTCATGGCCACTGTGCATTTGCGTGGGCTGTGCACTGCACAGAATACCTGCTGAGGGCTTGGGTGTGTACAGAAGTCATATTCACGCTCTGTATCCAGATGCAGGGCCTTTGACTCCTGTAGGGAGGGAGGGGCAGCTTTTGCCAGTGGTCGCAGAGGTACACATAAGCTAGCTGGCACAGTGGCCTTACTCATACACTTTTTGGTAAGGGTTGGAAACATGGTCTGTGGATCTATGGCCAATTGCATAGAACTCACTAAAGAACTGGCCCTTCCTTACTCCTTTTTTTTGCCTCTCTCCATAGTTTTCATTCTCAATAGGCAACTTCATCCCTGAGGCTGCAACCCAGGTTCTGTCTCTTCCTGGGTTTACATCTTCCCAACCCTACCATCCAGGAAGTAATCTTTTACCTTAGTTTTTGAAAACTCTCTAAAAAGGCATCTGATAGCCCTGACCAGAGTCAGAGGCCCTGAACAGTGAGGATTCTCGATCCTCATCATAACCACACATGGAGCAGGAAGAGGTACAGAGTTTAGTCCTGGGAGATTGTGTTAGTCCCCCCAGAAGATGAGGGCTATAGGACAAATAGTAAACATTTCCACCAAAGTTCTCATAAATGTCGAGCACATGATGAATTTTTAGACTCACAATAATCACTATGGAATACACAGAGGCAGAGCAAGCAACATTATTTGAAAAGGTAAAACAGGATGGCAGAGACCTTCTGACTGCCATGTCTGTGATTCAACCACCCACCCATCCATCATTCCATCTCACGAAGTGCACCTGAAACAAGACTCACGTTTAGAAAACACAGTGAAAGAGGCAAGAACAATCCAGGAACAGGAACACGTCTGGTGAGGGCTCTCAGTTTCAGAGTAAGCACAGTGACAATAGGTGTAGTAGAGATGGTTCCATGGAAAAAGAGGTTTCACCTTCACTGGAGACAGAAAGGCTGCCGCCACTGGCTGGATAGAGAACACAGGCGCACGCTCTGTGAGCCACAGAAGAGGCCCAAGTTTCTTATCCCTCTTACATTACCGTGGAATTGTTTAGGTTTACAGTCCTTTCATTTCCGGTGTTTTTGTGGAGTTTGTACTGTATAAAATGAAAAAAGAATATACTGACATGCACTCCATGTCAGAAACAGAAGTTACCTGAAAATATTTGCCGGTAACTACTAACTGCACGCATCCGCTAATTATCACTTTTTTTGTCACTGACTGTAGCAGCAGATTGGATTTCCCCTGGGGAAGCAGAAGTAAAAGAGAGCAGAACAAATCAGGAAAGTAGAATGCTAGTTGCTAGGCAGCTAGTCAGTACAGAAGTACACGAGAAACACATATCGTGCTAAGATTTGGAGGTGGGTGGCCAAGGAGGGATGAAATAGACAGGTGTTTATAATAATAACAGTGACTGCGTTTTACACAGTGATGACTGTGACTACAGTGACACATAGAATAGAAAGCCCTTGAGAAATCAATTAATTTTTTGGCGCAGGTGGACGATGAACAGAGGAATGAGCTGAGAAGTAATGTGAGGACCCTGGATCCTCTGATCATGAAGACAAGAGAAAGACATGTTTTAAGGTGATGTCCTAAATATGACTATGCTAAAAATAAAAGTTACCGAGCAGTAAGATATTCTTCAAAGCTCTCCAGTGTTTGTCTTGGAATTTACAGTTACTCACTGACATGGTTCCATAAAATGCACTCCCATAATCACACCAAGCAGAGGTTGGTAAACTCAGATGAGGATCAATTTGCAATTATTTGTCACATAATCAATAAGGAAGGATGAAACATGCAAAAGGTACACCTGACCTCTCGCTTTTGCAAGAAGCATGGTCAGCTACAACAGGTGTATGCAGATCTTGCTTCTGACATTTACCACAATATGGGATTTTGTTTGTGTCTTGCTCCATATTTCAATCACTTACTTTATTTCATTGCATTTATTTTATTATCCTCTCAGATCAGCATTACAAAGCAAAGCATATGGTTTGTTGCATGTATGGAGGGCTTGCTGTGATGGTAAAAGTAGACCTCAAGGAGTTGTGTGCACTGGCAACACAGAGATGGGTAAAGGGTGGCCTGCACCTTCATGGTATCACATTCTCATGGATCTAACAGTTTCACATCGTGTATCCCTGGAAGATGGTGCAGTCTTTCCTGTTAGACAGCATTACAGAGAATACAAAAAGCATGCTAGAAAAGAGAAAGAATAAAAGTCAGGGTGGAAAGTAGCATGCATGAAGATCAATCAGCTGGCTGTGATGCCATATGCCTGCTATCCTAGAGCTCTGGGAAAGTGAGGCAAGAGGATTGGAAGTTCCAGCCCTGTCCTGACAATTTAGCAAGACTCTGTATCAAAGTAAACAACAGAAAAGGTTTGAGATGTAGCTCAGTAGACAGGGGCTGAATTCGATCTCCAGTACTGCCAAGAAGGGAGCAGGTGGAGGAAACAGAAAAAGAACAGGAGAAGAGACGAGAGGAAAAGGGAGGAGGGAGGGAGGGATGGGCGAGGAAAGAAGGCAAGAAGGAAGGAAGGGAAGGAAGAAGAACTGAAAGAGAAATTAACCAAACTGGTGAAACCTCAGCATGAGGATTAAAGAATAAGAACATGACAGTAAGAAACAAGGCCTTTGCAGCGGATTGACCCATGTGGAATCTACTAACCCTCCTTCTCTCCAAAGCAGATACGTCTGTAGCTGTATGGTATTACGTACAGCCTAAATGCCACAGACCTCAGGTACCCAGCCCATCATTTTGAGAATGTAAACACGTTTTAGCTACAAATTCCATTCCTTCATAACTAAAATGTCTCTTCCTCTGAGTGTAGCTGGCTGGATGCATCAAAGGGCATAATATATTTCTATAACATAGCAGGGCAGCTTCCTCACCAGGGGATTGTTTGAGATTCCTTTCTCAGGCCCTACAATTAGCCTGCCTTTATGCAGGAACTGGTCCACTACATGAGGCTTATTGTTAGCAAGATGGTTCAAATGCTGCCCAGTTGACCTCCTGCAGTGTCAGCCTGCCGCCAGAATCATGCATAGTCACGCATAGTCCCTGCAGTAGCTTTGCCCCGTGCCATCTGGGTACCTTGAACAACTGGCCTTCTTGGCCACCAAAGGCAGAACATACATAGTTCTTGAGCAACTGAAAATATACTGTTTATATATTCATTGAACCAATTATGCAGTACTAAGTGGAAAATATGACCAATAAAACATTGTAGAGCCTTACATTTACAGTTGATTTATTTTTCTCTTTCTAACCATATTCACCTACTTCCTTGCATAAGCCACTGACTTCAGACAAATTGGCTTTTCTATTTTTATATTTCCAATCTCATACATTGTTCATGTGATACCACTCATTTAGAATTCTTTCCCTCACCCCTGTGCAACCAAAATACACTCCAATAGTCCAAGGCCCAGGTAAGATCTCACCTACCTCACAGAAGTAGATTTACTTTGTGATTTTGAAGCTTCTGGTTTGTACAATTTGTCAATATTGTCAAGCATTGCCTCCCTTTTTTCATCCTTTGTTACCAAACTTATCATTTAACTCACCTGATGAAGCATGCATTTTCATTACATTTTATTGTGACTCCAAATTTAGAAACTTTTTAAGGGCATGTATGTTATTTTAATTTCTGTATATTGCCACAATGGCAAGCTCAGGTCATGGGTAAAATATCAATGCATACTTCTTACAGATATGTTCAGTTCTTAAAATTTTATATGATTTCTTATAACTTGAAAAGTTATAAAGTTTTGATCAAGCAAAGCATGGAAAACTGTACATTGCTGACTGTCTTGGTTACTTTTCTCTCATTATTGGGACAAAATATCCGACTCCCAAAATGAAGCAAGGGAAGGTTTATTTAGCTCACAGTTGATGGAGGTTTCAGTTCATACTTGGCTGGCTCCAAGGCAGAGTGGTACATGGCAGAGGGCAACTATTCATGGTGGCGGAAGATAGCAAAACCAACAACAACAAAAGGGGAGGAGGGGGGGAAGCAGCCTTTTCCCCTCCCTTACACTATATGCAAACTACCTGCCCCAGGGCGGGTGTAGCACTCACACCCATGGATCAATCATAAACTCTAAAACCCACCCCATGACTGCAAGTGGCTTTGGGGGAACATCCAGACACAAACCAGAGCAATGACCATGAACTATTGTCAAGTTTTCTATATTTCTTCATTAAATATTTTTAAATTCCAGAGGTAACTCTTTATACATATTACTTATACATTGCATGCACTATGTGTTGTGTATATAATATTTCTATTTTACATGCATAGAGTTCCAGTTCTAGCTAATATGGAATTAACCCAGGCTCCCTTTTAACTTCCACTTAACTCTATATAAAACCTGAAAAGAACTAACAGCACACCCACTGAGAACTTTCAAAATTAATATTAACAAGTGGATCAGTGAAGGGTTCTAGAATTCAGGGCATCATTGAATCAGTGGTGACTTTACCATTGTTTTCTTCCAGATTCTAAGCCTGAAATCGCTGCACCCTAAACCCTGGAGCTGAGCACTGCAGTGCAGACAGAGACCTAGTTGAAGCTTGGACTGACCAACCTGAAAGGAAATTCCTAACATTCTGAAGAAGGAAAAATATCTGGACTTTACTCCTTTTTCTATGTTCTCTGATGCTTGACATGCCAGGAAATCCCAGGGTGCAGATGTCAGTGGTAGTCAGTTACAAGCCTGTAAGTCAAAACTGTGAGTGTAGGAAACACTTTCCTTTCAGGGGAGCCACAACCCTTAGAAAATGTGCCCAGACCAGATTTCCTTTCCTTCTCTCCCTCAATCTTCCCACGAACTGACTGCAGATATGGCTCAATCATGAAAGCAGGTGGTTTCTGACTGGGCTGTAAACAGAGAAACCTCAGAAGAATAACTGTCATGGGGCTATCATGGAAAGTGTGGGAAATTGCCTCCCCAAAGTTGTTGATTAACCACTGGACCTACACATATGTGAAGCTGATCCTAATTAATGTACCAGAACTTTGAGAACTGGACTAATGGGGACATGGACTAGCGACCAAGTTGTGCAAACATGGGACAGCTCAGAATCTTACTTGTGAACACACTGAAAACTGAACACCCCTCCAAACCACCTGCCACAGAAGTTTAATATTCAATCAATTTTCTCCATAGGAATTAAACAAGATCTAGTGTTTCTAATTGTAGTATTAAAATGTTCGGACACATAAAGAAACATGAAAAATCTCATCCTGCATCAGAAAAAAGAAATCAACAGATGTCAATAATAAGATGATAAGGGTGTGCGAGAAATATCTTAAAGCAATTGCTTCAAAATTCTCAAATGCTACTGAAACATATTTGATATAACAAGGCAGTATGATAAGGTAAAGGACTAGGTTTGTCACAAAAGCACCATATTTATGAGATGCTTGTGTTTTCAAACAAGCTTTGCTACTTTTAAGTACCAGAAATACTCCACGTACTTTCAGATTTACCATTTTAAGGTCTGCAAGTCAGATATTATTAGTATGTTCACGAGACTATGAAGCCATAATTACTATTTAGTTCCAGAAATTATTTTTTTGCCCTAAAGGAAAACCACGTACTTGGCAGCCGTCATTACAATTTGTTGCTGCCCTCAAAACTAGCTCTAGTCCACTTACCAATTTATAAATAACGATGATTAGATCATGTAACATTCATTTAAAATAATAAAGAATATTGAAAGAATTGTTAAAGCATTGTACCAGCCTATGATATGATGACCGCTTCATTGTATTGACACAAATTCTAGACCTCATTAGATAATTTTTCAGGTAACAAGATCAGTGGTTGTGAAGAAATTTAACATTGATAAAAACTTTATTCTGTAACCATCATTAAACCAGAATATTTTTAAAGTTTAAGAGCTCTGGAATATACAGTGAAAGTGGTCTTGTTGCTTATTTATATCAGAATTATTTAAACACTGTAAGATAAACATACTTTTAATTTACCTTGAAGAAATGCTTATTTTATACTAGGACTGTGTACTAGAATGCATTTTACAAGGACATGGTCATGTTTTCTGGGAATATTTACCTTTGTTTCCATGCTTGATTGTTTGACATAATCCATTCCCAACTAAATAAAACCACTTATACAAGTTTTTCATATTTCTGTTTCTGGGATTATGCTATGGACCTAAAGTTAACCTATTTCTAAATATGTACACATCTATTTTTTCTATTTACACAGAAAGATTTACCAAAACTATTTATTATCTTTATTTACATTTGATTCTCTTTCCTGTTTTGGAAACTCAACAACAGGCTATAGAAATAAATCACTATTAGGGCTGGGGATATAGCTCAGTGGAATAAGCACCTGCCTGGCAAATGCAAGGTCCTGAGTTTGATCCCTAATATCGAAAAAAAAAAAAAAAGAAATCATTATTTGATAGAAACAGTATTATGTAATGATTGGTAGCACATAAAAGTTAACATAAAAGCAATAGTTTCTGTACACACAAAATCTCTAATGTGTACATCATGTGAAATAATTGTAAAAGCTCCATTAACATTTTTAATGTTACCAAATATTTTTCCAAAAGGAACATTAAAAAATTATTATGGCACTTAAATTCATAAAGTAGAAATAATTATACTTCCTTGATGAACAAGAATCAGTACTTTAAAGTATTATTTTCTTGATTGACTAATACAATTATATGTGAATCCACAATTTTCAAATTCTGTTAGTTTGTCCATATGTTTATGTAAGTGGATGTTTTTGTCAATAAATATAAATATACACATCACTATAGAGTGAAGAGCGATTACTATTTTCAGCAAAGGAAGAATGTGGATGTTATCCCTGTTTATGTTTCTGTCTTGAGCGTTAGAATTTGTTACATCATAACAAACCGAGTTGACTACAGATACCAGTTGAATTTGCCCTGGGGACAAATCCACCATGTGAAATTTAGTGAAAACTATGGAATATGATAAAAATACATTTAAGTACTCATATACGTAGAAAATAAGAAATGATGAGTCATAGCAAATTGTGAGTGCTACTAAAAATATGAGCAGGCCTTATTTCTTTTTAAATGTGCGGCAGCCCATGTCTGCGGTACGTAATGCGCAGTCCCTCGCATGGAGTCGGCCCGCGCACACCGCACACCTCCACCCCATCTCTCTTTCCCTTTCCTTCCACTCCTGCCTCTTCCTCCACCTCCTAATCCTCCCTCCTTCCCACTATCTGTCTTATTTTGCTCTGTATTTACCATTTGGGTTCACATGCAGTGACCATTAACTATGTGGGTGCACAGATAAATATATGTGTGTGTTCACTTGTCCCATTATCTCAAAATAAATGTATCTTACCACAAGCAATGTGTGATAAAATTACATGGAAAATTATCTATATTTCTGAGTGATTCAAATATGTGCCACAGGAAGAATTGACAAGTTGCACTTCTGTGCTGACATACCTATAATACAAGCTCATAATTTGCCTGATTTTTATTTTGCAAGTTTTCTTTCTCCCTCAGACTATTACAATGCTTTGATGCATGTTCAAGAATGTGTGAAATCTATCATAGAATTTTTCACTTTAGAGTACTGTAATGTGGATAGAAATGATTGTATAAGCCTACATCCATCCTTGTTTATATATAAATCTTCTAGATAGATATTACAGTTGAAAATATAAGTGTAATAGCATTTGGAAAGAATTAATGCATTTACTGAACAGTATCTCCTAATAGGAAGAATTTGTTAACTGGGCAACCACAAACCTCAGCAAGGTACAAAGAACTAATATACTTCTAAAATAATAAATGATGAATTTTAACAAATTTACAATGAGATTAAAAATATAAAGACTATGTTTTAAAAAATTTTTTAATTAACAGTTTGCAGTACATAATGTTTATATTCTTTGTTAACATTTTTGGGTTTTTTGTGGGGTTTTGCCAATATCAGAATCAAGTAACTCCTAAAATTCAACGATAAGCACTGAGGAGAATTAAAATATGCGCTTGTAAGCAGGTCTCTGCTTCTAGAGAAGCCACAGATGAGACCTCTCAGACACAGATAGACATTTCCTTTCTCTAGAGCTGACAAAAAAAGATTTCTCTCATATTCTAGAATGACTGACAATTTTAAATAAGTGCTGTGAGATGATCTATTTATATCTCTTCTGGGGGACAGTCGGATCAAGTGGCTCTGCGCATAAGACCATTTGTCTAGGTTACCAGATACCAGCTCCACCCCTCTAGCTGGGCTTTTCCAAATGTATGTTAGGATAAAGCATTCAGTGCTTTTGGTAAATTTGAAGGACAAAGAGAAATTTCCCTGCAAGTAATAACATTTTTTCTAGACTTAACAAAGTTGTTGAGGTAAACACCAGGACCAGACTATTCTGGGCACAACGGAGTCTCCCAGTGACATACATTGAACCCCAGAAGTGTGTATATCTGTCCTAGTCACTTTTTTGTCTCTGGAACAAGATACCCAACAGCCACAACCTCAAGGAGGGGAGGCTTGTTTGGGCTCTTGGATTTCAGAGGTTTCAATGCATGTTCTGCTTGCCCGAATGTAGAAACGGCACGGTGCCAGGGCCTGAGGGGAGCGGCCATGGTGCAGAGTGAGAGAGCAACCTGGGAGAGAAATACAGCATTGCTTGAGGCTTTGGGGGGACTTTCTGGATCTCAATCATAACAATGCCACAAACTGCGGCCAGTGGAAGTTTTAGAACATCCATTTCTGAGCAGGGGTGCTATAGTCACTTGCCCATTTTCAGCAGCTTTCTGTGGCATACTTGGCATACAAAAAACTGTACATAGTAAAGTGTATGATTTGGTAAGTTCTAGAAAAACCCTAAATACACTCAAAGTACTGAGCAGATCTGCTGCGCCCAAAGGTTTCTTTCCTCTCTGTGTAATCACTCTGTTCTTGCCTTATCACTCCTCTCCCACAAAACCATTACTTCACTTTCTGTCACTGCAGATTCTTTCACATTTTCTAAAATTTTATATAATTAGAATCATAAACTGTCTAAATTTTGTGTCTGGCTTCTCTCATAAACTGCACTGATTTAGAAAGATTTGTCCATATTATTGTAGCCTTAATAGTTCATGCCTTTTCACTGCTCTGTAGTATTTCATTGTATAGCTATACCACAGGTTATTTAACCATTCAAATATTATTGGTTATTTCATTTGTTTCCATGCTTTAACTATTATAAAAGTCAGATATGAAAATTTTTGTAGAAGTCTTTACAGAGACATATACTTTATGTTCTTTTACACAAATACCTAGGAGTGGAATGGCCATTTCAGATGGTAAATGTACACTTAACTTTTAAGAAATCCAAGCTATTTTCTAAAGTAGCTATGCCAGTTTAGGTAAGACGAGAGTTCATTTCCTCCATATCCTCCTCAGCACTTGCTATGATCAGACTATCTAATTTTAAACACTTTATAGGTACCCAGTGATATCCCATTTTGGTTTTAATTTTTGTTTCCCTAATGATGTATAATGTAGAGAATCTTTTTGTGTGTTTTTTAGCCATCTGTTATCTTTTTTGGTGCACAATCTTTTCCAATGGTTTGCCACCTTTTAATTAGACTGTTTTCTTATTATTTGTTTTGAGCTTTGTTTATATTCTGTATTCAACTCCTTTCTCAACTGTCTTTGTAACACTATTAGACCTCTGTTTGTGAAAGTGATTAGTTAAAATCCCCAAAGCACACTTGAATAGTTATAACATTTTCCTAAAAGCAAGTAACCATAGGTAAGAGGACTTTTAAACTTATGAGTATTCAGTGACCTAATATTACTATTTCTGAGTTGCACAGTAATGCATGTTTTTACAGTGTACTGGGTAGAGGCAAACCCCCTGGAGTTATCTGTCCAAGTTCAGATTCACTGAACTACTTCTGAGCTGTGTAATCTTGCATAAGTTTCTTAAATTCTCTGTGCCTCTTTTGTAAGGTGTGGTAAACTAACAGCTTCCTCATAATGTTTTTGTAGGGATAGAAGGGCTTTATGCAAATAAAACATAAGTGAATGTTTAATACATATTTTGTATGGTTTAATACATTTATTGTTGTCCATCCCCACTGCTTCCTCTATCTGAACTCTGACAAACTTCAACAGTGTGACCAGCTTCGCAGCCCGATTTCTTCCCATAGAAGAATGCCCTTCAGAGGCCACACGCTGTCCGAAAGAGAAAATTATGCTTTTGTGGTTTGGGTCTAAAAAATGTATGAAATAAGTGGAAACCTCTGGCCAGATAGTGCTAAAAGAAGCTGCTGATGAAAATCAGGATATTTGGTTGTGAGAGACGTGCCTCAAGAAAACTTTGTTTAAATTCATCAATTTATTCCCATAGCTGAATTCTGACATAAGTGTTTGGTTTAACTCAAGGAACTCAAGAAACTCTGAAATAATTGAACGTCATTCAGAGTTGGAAGAGCATACATAAGTAGGAGCCTATACTTTTGTCTTACTCTGACTGAAACATCCTAAAGTATCTCTTTTTTTTTTTTTTTTTGCGGTACTGGGGATCGAACTCAGGACTCTGCGCTTGCTAGGCAAGCGCTTATTCCACTGAGCTATATCCCCAGCCCCTCGAAACATCCTAAAGTATCTCTTGAGAGATCTTTTCTCAAAGGAGATTCCAAGTTGGCCAATGGATGATTTATGGAAACGATAATTTCTAGAATTTTCTATTAGTAAATGTGGGATTCTCTTTTGTTTCAGCCTAAATAAAATAACTTTGAAAGGCTCCCCACTTCCCAGAAGAAATGAATGTGAGGATGGTGTGGTGGGCTTGGGGTGAGCCAGGTGAGGAGCTGTATCAGAGGATATAGGAGACATAAACCTCACATTTGGACGAACATCAGGGAATGATGAATTTTGTATTATCATCAGGAAACACCAAGCTGTGTTGTCCCTCTAGACTGTGACTTGTGTGAGGACTGAAGACCATGCTGGCTCAGAATCTTATTTCCAGTGTCACTGTTTATTATATAACAGATGTTCAACAAAGATATAAAATACATAGTTTCAAATGTTCAACCTGATCCCTCCCTCTCCACCATGCAAAATTCAGCTTAATCAACTTTCCTTCTCTCCTCACAGCTTAATGAATTAGCTGAGGTGTGGTACAGGGAGGATTTCATTTGGCCTGGAAAGAGTGACATCACTTGCCGTCCTTGGACTAAACATTGCCATGACTGAAGCCGCTGCAATTATTTTTGGGAACCACTAGTTCATATAATACCAGGTATGTGGCTGTTTGTTTTGATGGCACCCTCATCAGCACATTCTCAATGAAGCTGACAGTATTTAATTTTGAGGCATTGTTGACTTCTCCTCGTCCTTGAATCTCACTCTTTATTCCTGCAAGAGAAGTTATCTAGAGCTGCAGAGCTTACATTTAAACATGGCAACTTGAAGGGAAGGGGCCACAGTTGCCAGTGCACAGCCCCCTCCGGGACCAGAAGGGCTGTCACCAGCAAAACACAAGAAGACCCATGCCTTCTGGAGAACTGTTTTTATTTTTTACCTATTTTTATGGCCACGGGCTCAGGTTCAGGCCTAAAGCATCTTAAGTTGTATATGTTGACGATTTTACTGTGTTACCATGCACAAACTAGTTTTCACAGCTCTCAACAGGAATAACCTTCAACCTTGCTAACATTACTCGTGTGATATTTGCTTCATTAAAGTACACTTCATCTACCTATGGTATAATTAAAATGATAATTAAAGCCATTATTTCTTACAAAGCTTCTAACTTGGCCATAGCTTAGTATTAAGTTCCATTCAATGTTTTAGTTACAGCAGAAGGGAGGAAAGGGAACTATCATCCATCCTGAACCTATGTCTTGGTTACTTTTTTCTTGTTTTTGAGACAAAATACCCAATACCCAAAATGACAGAAGGAAAGGTTTATTTAGCTTACAGTTTGTGGAGGTTTCAGTCCATACTTGGCTGGTTCTGAGGCAGAGTGGCACATGGCAGAGGGCAAGCATTCATGGTGGCGGGACACAGCGAAAAACAAGAGCAAAAGGGAAGAATGGTGGCAAGCAGCCTCTTTCCTTCCCTTACATTGTAAACAGGCTACCCCCACCCAGGGGACATGTAGCACTCACATAATCTCCATGCCTTCCTCTTCCACAGGCTCAGGATGTGTACAAAGTAAGCACCCTGGCTTCCTGCTGAGTCACTCAGCCAAACCTCTAGACTCTCCAAGTTGACACAGTGTATAAACCATAACAACCTACTACATGCAAGGGACAAGGTTAGGTACACCAGACACATTTTAAAGATATTAATAAGCCTATCAGTTCTATTACTTTCAAAATTAGTTGGTGTCTATGTTTGAAGACATTGAGGCTTACAGGAGCTGAGCAATGATTCCAGGATCACATAGCAATTCAAGTAGTAGCTCCAGAAGTCACATCAGGTCTACCTGATAATGTTCACTTCAAGATACTGTCACTGAGATGACATCTAATAAATGCCAAGAGACACTTGTAATTACTAGTACCGTGATGTACCTTAACTTTTATTATAAGTCAGTTAATTTTACTTCAAGGTATTGAAGAGTGTATGGCTTGAAAAATTGTATTATTTTTACCATAGCACAGATATCAATTCTATCGTTTGTTACTTTTTAATAGAGTTCATAAGAATCTTTTTTATATGTCAATATAGTTACACCACCTTCTGTGCCAAAGTGGACAGTGAAATCGAGGAGCTTCAGGATGTATTTCTGACATGCATTGTATGTGCTCACTTGCTCTGGATGCAGGTAGGTAGGTAAAGAGCTGTGCACATTAAATTAAAAGGACAAGCTTATCCCCTCCTGTGTACATGTCATACCATTTGATACATAGCATATACGCATCTCGGAAACTCCCTGAAATCTGCTTTAAGATTTATACATAGTGAACCAGCAACCCAATATCTTAAGCAAATTTATTGATAGAACAATAATATTGTTGTGTGTAAAATGATTATACTTCAGATGATGTGGCATGAATGCGATCTTCATGAATATTCATGTGAAACAACCTCTGAGAAGAAAATTAACTTGTCCTCATGACACTGTTTTGGGATAAGAATATTCTTTCCCACACTATAAGCTAATGTTTTAAAGTGTAAAATTTGCTGGACTGCTGTGGGCTGCCCTGTGGAGCCTCCACGTTCTTGTGTTGAAGCCTTAAGCCCTGAAATGGCCACATTCGAAGACAGAGCCTATAGCAGGGTAACTAAGGTGCCAGCCCGATGTGACAGAATCAGGGTTCTCACCAGAAGAAACCAGAGCTGGCTTCCACTTTCTTCCTGTCATTCTGTGTGGGCTCAACAAGAAAGCAGCCATCTGTAAGTCAGGAAGAGATTTCTCACTAGGATCCAACTGTGGGGCACTTTAATCCCTAACTTTTAGCTTCCCAAGCTGTGAGAAAATAAATTTCTGTTGTTTCAGCCACTCAACCTATAGTATTTTGTTATGACAACAGTAGCAACCTAAGATTAGGTCTTCAAAAACCGTATTATTTATCCCCAAATCTTCTGTGCCCATAGAAATCCAAACGGTTTTTAACTGAGGAAAAAATGTAGTGATAGTGAGTAGATGGATGTGAAATAGATTGGTGGTAGATAATGGATAATTCCCAGAAGATAGGTGGACAGACAGACAGATAAAAAGTGGCATATAATCATTAAGGGCTGTGGAGAGAGCATTAGGGGCTTCAATAACATCTGAATGTTATATTACATGTGAATCTATCCCAAACTATTGACCAAGATACATGCTCAGAAGTTCAGGGGTTTGTTAGAGGGTGTCTTAATAGCATTTATTATCCATAGAGGCTATAATGAAAACTGGAAATGCTATTCACAGATGTCTCAGATGTTTAATGTTTTCTTGAATTGGCTGAGGCTGAGGTACAAACACAGCCCTCTTAGTAGGGGTTGTTAACTGCCAGTAGTGCCTAACCTGAAAGGTGTTTTTAAAGGACTTTTAGACATACAAAAAGGCCAACTTAAAAAATCAAAAATTACCTATTTCATGCTACAGAGTGAGAGGGCGAGAAGCCAGGTGAAGTAGTGGATGCGGCTGTGCAGGACCGACAGCACTGCTGGAAGCCTGTAAAGGAGCACAGGAGATTCTCTGTGATTCTTATTCCAGCTGCCGATAAAAGATAAATGTCAATGTTATATCAATGTATATGCTACGTCCCAATGAGAACTGTACTTAATGCTGGACAGTGGGAAAAATAAGCACTGCTTTTGGATACCAACTTGCTTACCGGCAACCTGTATGAAATGGTCCCGCTGAGGAGCCTCTCGTAACATAGGGAGATGGGGAAGTAGCACACAGCGGGGTGGGTGCAGTGTCCTCAAGGGTGTGAGGAGTTCTTACAAGTCTTACATGTGCGCAAACATGCATGTAATTATTTTAGTTTATTTTTTGGAGAGAGATTTATTTAACGTTCGATGGGCTTTAACAAGGAATCAATCCTTATAAAAATAGCCGGCGCGGTGGTGCACGCCTGTAATCCCAGCACTCCAGAGGCTGAGGCGGGAGGATTGCCATAACTTTGAGGCCAGTCTGGCCTACACAGTGAGTCCAGGCCAACCTGAACTACGTGCTGAGAGCTGGTGCTGGGTTGGACCTGTGGTGTCAAATATTTCCTGGCATCACCCAGGCCCACTGAAGTGCTTGGCCGGGGGGTCATGGGAGCCTTTCTGTTCTTTGAGGGTATGAGACCGCTTGGATCATGATTGAACCATGGTATCACATTCTCACTGACATAACTCTGATTGAAGAGAGTCTGGCTGAGGATTTTCTGGGGCCATTCTGTTCGGGGTTTCTGAAAGCTGGGATGGAAGTCCTATGAATTCCCTGGCAGTGCCCCTATTCAGTCCAGCCTAGTGGGTCTGTCTCAGAAAACGCATTTTCCTCATGTGTTGCATATAATTATTAAATACTGGTAACTGTGCACTTGCTATATAGCATATGACAACGTGAGAGTATTCTTTCTCTCTTCCACATAGGCAGCTCTGAGAACCACCCCTACACAGCTTCCCCAAACCACCTCTTTATTATTACCCGTTATGGTTAGCTACTTTAATTTGGTGCTGGCTGCATCTTACTGCCAAGGGACGTATGGATAATTCCACCCTAACATTGCTAATTTCTACACTATAATCAGTGCTCAACAGAAGGCCATCAGTAACGAAAAGCAAATTAGTTGAGCTCCTTCATAGAACCATAGTGGATATATGGATCATGTTTTCTTCCAAACTTATGCATGGATACTTCCAGTCCCTTAAACATGGAGAAAGATGAGCGGAATCTCAATCATTTAAAAGATAGTCTAAAAATCTGCTCAAATTAGAAAAGTATGGCAACGTGTTCACTCATCAACATTTATTAAGAGCCTAAATGCACCAGTAACTGGAGTATCTGGGTGGGATTTAATTGACAAGAACTGCACATCTGGCCCACTACAGCAACTGCTTGCGCATAGCATTCAAAATAAACCCTCTAAAGTTTCAACTAGTTCTGCCTCTGTCTCTCCCTGAAAGGCAGAGTGATGGGATAACCACAAGACAAACAAGATTATTTCAGATTTCTGGTTTAGAAAAAGCAATGATTTGGGGATCATGCTTGTCCTGCCATTTAATAGATACACATCTGACTAGTCATTTCACTGATTTGATGGTAATAAGACAACACCTTCTTAATAACCCACAGGTGCTTGAGACCCACCAGTGATGACATATGAAGCTGCTTTGAAAGCTCTCAAGTGCTTAATAAATGTTAGGTATTGTCTCCGTTCAAAAAGTATTAAAATGTACATCAAGTTTATATGAAGGTGTTAGACCAAGGAGTTTTAATCGTACTTGTCACACATGAGTAATACAAATATGTGTACCATGCCATGAACATAGAGATATGTGTTTGATATGACAGCTTTCAAAACTTTTCAAGTGGATTTTAACATTCTTAAACTTCTCTACTTAAAGTTTTGAGAAGAAAGTACACTCCTGAGTAAACCAGGAGTTGTGATGAATCTCATTTCTATTCGTTAAGGATAAAAAATTTCTTCTCTATTGCTCTTACACAGTGGCCAGTAGGATGCTAGGTAAGGTCAATACAGTAGTAAGTTAACTGCGCTGCCTTTCTTTTTCTAAGTGAGTCTAGCAAATGTGTTCCAAGATGAAGAAAGTTGCAACATGAGAGGAGAAACCAGGGATGCAGCCTCTGCATGCGCCATGGGATACCAACTACAGAACCAACACGCTTGGGGGGAAAGGTCTATCTGTAATGAATACGTGCAGACTTTTTTCTTGTCAATATTCCCTAAAAATGCAGCTCAAATTATTTACATTGCATTATAAGAAATCTGATCCAGGGGCTGGGGATATAGCTCAGTGGAATAAGTGCTTGCCTGGCAAGCACAAGGTCCTGAGTTCGATCCCTAGTACCGAAAAAAAAAAAAGAAATCTGATCCAGATGAGTTGTTGCATGCCTGTAATCCCAACACTCCTGTAATCCAGCATTTGAAGAGCTGAGTCAAGAGGTTTGCTGCAAAGTTGAGGCCAGCCTGGGTTCCACAGTGAGTTCAAGGTAAGCCTTATCCATAGTGAGAGCCTGTTTAAAAACAAAAATAAAAGCAAAACAAAGCAAAATGTTCTGGAAGTGATTTAAATTATACAGGAGGCTATGTTCCCCACTACGTATACTGTCCTATGCCACTTTATAAAAGGTACTTGTTATCTATTGGTTTGGGTGTCAAAGAGCCCTGGCACCAGTATCTGCAAGAGACCAAGAGAAGATTATATGTGATGAATATTGAGGTTGATATATCTGCAGAGATTCAGAAAAAGGGTCACTCATCCTAGGCTAGAAGAAGAGGGGAAATCCTCGTGTACAACTGCTAGGAATTAGGGCGACTCTACACAGGTGTGGGAGCAAAGCATTAGAAGGAAAACAACCAGAATGTGAAGAGCAAGTGCAGCAGGCATAGAGGGTGTTGCTGAGCACAAAGGGCTTCGAAGGAGCTGCTCTGAAAAGCTGCTGTTTTCTGAGAAGTCCCTGCAGTGGTCTGAGAATGAAGGACTATGTCATGGTAGCTAAATCCTGGAAGCGGCCTGTATACCCATCAATATACCCATCAACTGATAAAGAAAATGTATATTTATATATAATTGCATATCACTTGGCTGTAAAGAAGGATAAGTTTGAAACATTGTAGGAAAATGGATGCCCCTGAGAAATACAATGTTGAATAGAATAAACCAGACACACAAACTTGGATACCTTATTGTGACTCTCCTATGAGTAAGGAAAAGAACAAACAATGAAAATCATAAAGGATGGAGAGATGGGTCAAGGAGATAGATCTCTGGCAACAGGGAAGAGGACCAAGGGAACAGAGTGAGGGGTGAGGAGGAGGGGAAGGGGAGATAAGAAGACCAAAGAGGTGCCTTGTACAGGAACATAATGACTCCAGTTGATGTAAACACTATACGCTGTAACAGCAGTTAAGACAACTGACATCAACAAGTATGAAAAAGTGGGAGGGGCACCGGTGGGGGGAGGGGGAGAGAGGGTAACGGGTGTTAAAAAAATAAAACAAGTTGTGGAATGTATGTGCAACCACTCCCGAGATACAATTGCATAAATTGCAAACACATAATAATAAAAAATGAAAAGTAAATACATAAAATGAAGTGCTGAGGCCAATTTGAGAAGCCTTGGAGAGAATGAAGAAAACACCATCCTATGTACCCATGAGACTATCCTGCTAACCCGTGAGACCATCCTGTGTATCCATCCATGACATCATCCTGTGTACCTGTGAGATGATCCTGTGTACCCGTGAGACTGTCCTGTGTACCCATGAAACCATCCTGTGTACCTGTGAGACCATCCTGTGTACCTGTGAGACCATCCTACGTACCCATGAGACCATCCTACGTACCCATGAGACCATCCTGTGTACCCATGAGACCATCCTGTGTACTGGTGAGACAAGCTAGAGCAAGCACTGTCCAAATGCTAGTTTTCTTTCCTAATGGCCTGCTTACTGCTAGTCAAAATCTCAAGTAAATCTCCTTTGAGGGCTTCTGGCATGTTGTTTCCTCAGATTGAAAAATTTTTGTCCTAGACGTGCATGTGGTTCTCTCCCTCATAGTAAATTCCTATCTTGACAACAAGCCTTCTCTGATGGCCATGTCTAAAGCAGCACCACTCACACACCCATTGCCACATAATAGTATAATATGATGTGCTTTGCCTTGGTCTCTTTGGGCTGCTATGAGGAACAGCATAGACTACTTGACTTATAAACAACCGATATTAATTTCTCACAGTTCTGGAGGCTAAGTCTGTGGACAGAGCACAGCACAGATAGGTTCTTGCAAGAGGCTTTTCATGGGATGCAGGTTGCCAGCACCTCCCAATATGTTTTCACAGTGTACAGAAGGTGACGGGGTCCGCTGGGGCTCCTCCGATAAGGACTAGGTCACTAAACCTATTCATTCTTGAGCTAATCACCCCCACAGAGGCCCCATCTAGAACCATTATCCTGGATGTAAGATTTCACCATATGACTTTGGAAGGGACATTGACATTCAGTCCATTGTACGTATTTTTGCATGTAATATTTCTGAAACAAACCACTGACTCTATAAGAAGAGATAATTTCCTTTATTACATACTCTGGAGTGAGGGGAAATCTTGAAGATAGCTCCAGACAGGTAGAAATGTGGAATTAACGTTCAGGAATGAACCCAGCTCCAAGATATAGGCAAAGAAGTGGTCTGTGCAGAGGGGAAGGGTGCAATCACTATGTGAGGTGAGCTATCAGAGAGTATATGGTGTCGAAATATAAGCTCTGGGAATCTTCATTTGTTGCATGATGACTCTGAGATGAAGAGATAGTTCTCTGATCAGTAACACAGGTCCACATAATCATCATTCTGACATAAGTGCCAACCTTCACAGCTCTGGATAATGCAGGTAAGGCAGAATGAGCTCAAGCCATACCACACTGTTACAATTAACAAATACATAGTGTTTGTACCTTTTCATAGCATTTGTACATTTTCTCAAAATTGTGGTATGAAAAAGTCGAGGTAGCTGAGGATGGTAGTTACTGAGTTAAGGTTGTACCATACTTAAGATACAGAGAAAATATTTTAAATTAAGTCCTGAATATTCTGTGGCTTTTATAGAAACAAAATAGGATGGATACTTTGGGGTCTGTGAACAAAAAGCCTGAGCTTTAGAATGATCATACACAAAAAATTTAAAACAAGTTGTTGACAAGCTCCCATTAATAACCCACTGGTCAAATTTAGTAGCTGGACCGGGATCCCCTTCCTTCCTGCTGCAGGTTTTGTTACTTTGTTCAGATGTCATTCTTAAATACTTACTCAAGTAAATATTCCCCAAGCCAAGGCACTTTGACCATATGGTTGGTAGTTTATCCAGAACTACCAACTCATTTACTTAAATTTTTATGTGTGTATGAAGGGGGAAACTGTTACAGCAATTGACTAGAAAAGATAGACAGATATTAAATGCAGAATGAAACACAAAGGTTAAAACATTCATGACCATGATTCCTCCTGTGACTGAAGACAGACCCAGGGAGGACCGCCTGCTCAGTAAGTAGTCTGAGGTTGGACACTTTCCACCATTCCTTCTGCATTTATGTCTTGCAGTTTAAATCCATTTTCTCGTATTACTAATGCCTCTACCCTGAGCAGACTGTTTGCTTTGCTGTCTGTTGCATTTCCTTTACATACCTTGACGTTTTGCCCGTCAGTCACCTTTGTTTGTGGTGCGATCCCTGAACATCTTTGCTGATCCAAATCTGACCATCCTCCAAACCAAGCCCAGGCTGTAAGTTAGTTTAACTCTTCCTTGGCCACTCCAACCCGTGATCTATTTTATAGACATGAATTCTTATGGTGTATGTAAGTCATTTGCAATGACATATCTCTTTCGTACAGTTGACTTTCTGTTTTCTGTTTACAGAAGATCGCATTTCTTAGAGTTCTGTTTTATACCTCCTAAACCCCATGGTATGTCTAGTGCTTTGTCTTACACAGAGCTACTGTTCAATAAATATATGTTGACTGATGGAAAATGTAGTTCATAGTATTTATTTCTAGTGAAAACAAACTCATGATTAAAGAAATGTAATGATTTCTTCTTAAACAGAGCACTGCAATGTGAATACCATTAACCATGGCTCGGGGGGCTGTAGTTTTGTGCTGTATTATTTTTCTGTTTAAAAATTAATAATCATGTTACACAGCAGCTGCCTTTGAAGATTTATTGGCATTGATTGGGGTCCACTCTGAGCTATGACAGATAGCTTTGATTTGGGCTTGGAGATACCATAGCAGTGAGAATGGAAATAAACTTAAGTCTTTGTCAATAGGTTGAAGGACTCAGCAGATAAATAATAAATTAATGCTGTAATTCTCATCTTCAAAAACAAATGAGGACGTATCACTACCAGCCATCTTGAAGACCGGCATGCAGACTTCAAAATAAAGAAAGCACTTTCTGAGACACAGATTTACATAGCACAAAATCAGAATCAGTGGTCATGAATACATGCTCAAGCATATTTCATATGCTTGCTAAAGGCTGTTTAGTATACTCACTAAATGTAAAATGCAGAGGGATTTGCCAGACATCTTTTGGTTCTCCAAGCCTTTCTCTGACCTTTGTCCCCCAGGTCCCTCCAGGACCTTCTGGGTGATGGAGTTCCCTCTTTTCTCTACACAAATTCCACACACCTAGAGCAGCCCCTCTCTCCCACTCTGCCGGATCAGCCTGTTCTGTCACGGGGCTGCCCCAGCCAACAGCCATAGTTACAGATGATACATGGTAAGCCTCCCAGGGTCATTTGTATCTATTTTCTATAATCCATGATAAAAGATTGCTAATTTTTGAGTTGTGGAGTGCAGAGAGAAGTTTTGGAGATGCCGAATTTCCAGTGAAATACAATCTAGTATTTATTGTACATAAAAACACACTTCGTCATGTATTAAGGTAAAAGCACTGCAAGCATACTTTCTTGTGACTAATGAGAAACACACAAGGCTTATCACTGAATCCTTATCATGGTCTGTATTTTCAAATGAGTCTGGCTCTACTGTACTAACAATAGGACAGTAGGACATTTTTTACTAAGAATGCATGATTTATTGACCCAAACGACACTGGAATATTTATAATAATTTACTGAATGCTAAAAATACTAAAATTCATTAGAAATAAAAATTAAATTTAAAAAACTAAAACTGACCATTTCTTTAAAAAAAAATCCAGTATCTTTCTATTACTGGTAATTGTGGAGGTTCTGAGGATTTTTCATCCCTAGAACTCAATGCATGTGTTTATTGTATATTGGAAAATCTAGCTGTGGAAAAATTAGTATATATTTTCTCTGGTATTGACAGTATTGGCTTTGCTCTGTGTTGATGACATATTCTCTCTGCTCTTCATGTTAATTCTCCGTCCTCCCCTTACTGAGGAAGAAGTAGGTGTGGTATATGTCAGCATAAAGAATTCGTATATCAGGAGCATCAAAGTCAAGATCTGATGCTTGATGACTTGATGTGATGCAAATACTTTGGAATTTGGACCTCTGAATGTTTCTTTTCGTGTTTTACAGTCTTGTGGGGAGGGGCATGACTTCTCAGTGTGTTGAGTAGAAAATTCCCACTAAGAAATGGAATCCATTGAAAATTCCATATTTCAGTGGAGTTTTCAAATTGTATGTCACCATGTTAATAACATCTGAAGATGTTGCTTTTCAGGGGCTCACCCACTCCACTGCAAATAGAATGTTAGGATCACTCAGTCAATCAACTAAAGAACCCAGGTGAGGACTTTTTCTGGTAAGCTTGACAGGACGTAGTACTAGTGGTGCGCCTCCTTTCAGCTGAGTGCTGCATCGTTTCCTCCTCTGTTAAGATTTTCCTCTGAGCCACTTCATAGTTATCACTGGAAACACGAACCTTCCATCTTTCTGACCACAGGGTGATTGCACCACTCAGCATCAGAACTTACTGCTTCTGGAAAACAGTTCATCCTATTAAGGAGTAAAGAATTACAATCCATAACTAGCTAATTTATTATATTTGTTAGAACAATCAAGAGTATAATTTCATTGTGTAAATGTGGATGAAAAATAAGGTAATCTAAGATCTCTACTGAATCATTTCCTTTTTTTAAAAACATATAAACAAGCCTAAATTCCACATTCAACCACAGTTACCACCACATGTAGTTTAGCCTTCATTCTATGTTGTTTCTAAGACTACCACAAGCTAACACTCCTAGAAAAGGCTTTATTTTCAAATAAAAAATATCATATTCCCATGCAATGATGTAGAACTAATAGGAAGAATTTGCCTTAAATATTGGAATACACATATGTAGAAAACAAAATACAAAAATATATAGATGTAATGACAAAAATAACACTTCGCATAGATTAAAAAAAAAATTATCTTCATACTTGGCTGGATTATATGTTGATTGACCAAAACCTTCACACTAGTCACTAGTGAGATAAGTCAGAACTTTCTTAATTTTCAAGCAAAAGCAATCTAGACTGAAAGGGAAGTAGCAGACATGGTAGAGGAAACAATCTAGTACTGATCTAAAATATCGTGTCATGGAAGCCCAGACTTTTTTCTTTTAACACTTACAACCTTCTGTTTTTTCTTCAGAATGTGAATATTTAAAAAGTCATTATTTTAAATTCATGAACCCTAATGACAACAGCAATTCTCAAAAGTTAAACATAGAAGTCAGAAGCAGGGCTGAGGGTATAGCTTGGTGACGGAGCACTTGCCTCACATGAAAGAGAGAGAGTGGAAAGAAAGGAAGAAGAGTGAGGGGGAGGAGGAGGAAGAGGAGAAAAAGGAGAAGGAGAAGGGACATTAAGAGAGTGAAGCCAAGCAGAGCAGGACTCAAGTAATCAAGTTGAGTTTTGTGAAATCATTGATTCTTGTACCGTGTGCAAAGGTATCTTTCAAAATACTCGGAAATTAATATATGCATCTGCGGGGGGGTAGCACGCGTCCATTCACAGACGAGGATCGAATGAAAAGCTGACTTGGACCCTCGTTCCTCTCTCTTTCTGCATCTCTATCCATTTTCCCTTTTATTCATCTGTAATTAGTGATTTTTGACTTTAAACATGGTTGATTCTCATTAATAAAAGGTGGTAAAGTGACCACACTCATCCAACTACCCTCTCCTCCACTCCTTTCTCCATCTTATGTCATTTTTAGTTTTTCTCACGTTTACATTTATCACACTCAGTGCTGTTGCTAATTGTCAACTTCTGGTTCGACTGTCTTGACTCTAGTATCTGCTGTATCCCGCAGGGTAGGAGGAGAATAATCAGTACAAACCACACCTCCATACTTTCCCTTCCTCGTGTTCCGACTGTGTTTGGTGTGTCATTTCTTTATATCGTCAAGTTTAATAATATTTATATCTTCTCCTGTATGTGTATCAAGGTGCTGTGTATGTCTTTGGTTTTATTCTAAGCACTGAATCTCACTTATTGGAAAACATGATGTAATGTGCAAGGGTAACTGATTGTCAAACCACCTAGCATGACTGGGTCTGTAAGAAATGAAGCACAATGCCATGTCATAAGATCTGTGGTGTGTGAACAATGCTCCCAGTGAAGAAAGAAATGGATATTCTCAGTGCTTCTAAACTTGCTCAAAAGAGTTGAGTTGGTTTACTTTACGCAAATTATACTTTCACTGTAGTGCCATTTTTAATGTTTTCACTGCCATTCTTTCCTCTTTTGTGTAGAAGAGACATTAACATCTCCCTGTTAACCCATAATTAGAACTTGGTTTTTTTTTTCTTGAATATTCCTCATCTAATTTAAATCAATAGTTCTGATTTCTCTGAATTACTATAATCCTTAGGGATCATCAAACCTCCCTCTAGGTTACTTTACTATTTATTAAACTCCAGTTTGGTTTTTTTTTTGATTCACACTTCATTTTGCTGCTATAGTTTCCTAAGGTTTTGTGGTTGTTTTTTTTTTAAAAAAGAGTACATAGGAAATAAATTTATTGAATATTTACAAGTTTCAAAATATCTTTGTGCCTCAAATTTGTTGATTGTTAGGAGGGGCATGAATTAATTTCTGGGATAACAATCATCTTCACTCAAAATTTCTTATCAGCATCCAGTATGTTGGTAAGAAAGCTGATGTAACTCATTTTCTTGTACTGTCCTAGGCCATCTACATGCTCCTTTAGTGTCAGCTAAACCAGTTAGTGTCAAAACAGTTTGTGTCAACTCTTTATCCTTGATCCTCACAATTATCTATTTTAAAGTGGGTCCTTTTGCTCTGCAGTAAATTTGTGTATAGATTTTTAGTTAACTTGTGACAATGAAAGTGGTGTCTCCTACTAGAGTCTCTCTGCTTTAATGTCTAGTACGGCATTTATTAATAAAGGGCCTTAAGTTAAAAATCAAGTGTTACTTCACTTTACTCAGTCATAAAATAATAAGAGCAGTTAACCCTTATTACTAGGGGTTGAGTGAAGTTTAAGTAATATAACATCCCATAAAATTACTGTAGATATTCAAAGAACACATACGAGACCTCAAGAATATCAGCCATTATTATTTCATTTTGGTTAACACTCAGCAGTTCATTTTAATCTCAACACCTTTAATCTAGGTCTTTCCTTGGCCCGTTTTTTTCTTCTGTTATTTCTTTGATACTCTTTTAGCACCTATGTTCTCTTCTTGAACCTCTTACTAAACAAATACTTTTCTCTCAGTTTTGACTCTTGACATTTCAATTGCCTTCTTCAAAAAATATTTTTTGTTCTTTACCCTGGGATATTTCTTTAGTCATCATCACTAGAAAACTTACTTTGATGGACTTTAAGTAAGAACGTTTTCCAATTTCAAGGCTCTTTTCATGTTATCTAATTAGGTACAAAGTGGCAGCCTATCCTCACTCACTCAGTGCACTTTGCCTAAAATTTCTCTGTAGATAAGAGATTTTTTTAAACATTCTTTTTCCTTCTCATGAGTCAAAATTGAACCCCTAGGTTAGTTTGTCCACTCGTTGATCTTGGTCTTTCTTCTTCTTTATGTTGTCTTCCACGAGATAGAGTGAAAACTTATGTCTGGACATGGACCACTTAGACACTCCCCACTTACCCCCTCTGGCTCTGAACTATTCTATATCCCATCATGTTTCTTTCTAGAGCTGCCTTAAACTCTTCTTTTTCCCTCAGAGTTGTCAGTCACAGCAGGAATTAGCTTTCCTCATCATTTCCCTAGTTTTAGCTTAGACATGACACATCCTGCTGAGACTCAGATAATGGTGACAGGGACCCTGTGACTGTTCCAAACCCAGTGTTATTGCGGTATCTTCCTTTAGAGTACAGAGAATCTGCTTCATAAGTGAGCCAGTCTACTTTTACTATCATCAGAGAAAATATCAGCCCTGTAATTTAAATCAGAGATGAATAAATATTTTCAGTGCTTTGTGGGGTTCTTTTGACTGATTCAGAGTAAGACTGCACACTCACCTGCCCGTCTATCCTCCCCACCCACGGGTGGCTCAGGATAACGTCTGGGCAGTGTGGGGAGCGCTCCGTGGGGATGCCCAGTGAAGCAAGCAGCGCCTCCAGCTTGCTTTTCATTTCTGGACGTTCAGATCCGGTTGCCATGGAAGTGTTCGGGGAGTCCAGGTCCCGGCCGTGTAATTTGTCTCTGTCTCGCCTTCACCACAGCTCAGTTTCTAGAACTCGGCTTTTATCTTTCTTATCCTGATCTCACGACATATTCACACTTGTTTTTAGCTTCTGGTACGCAACCTTTCTGAATGAGAGCCGCTGCCTAGCTTCCACCCTACACTTTCCGTCCCATCATCCCCAGGCCCTCTGCACTGTTTGACGATGCTGGTGCAGTCCATGGCCAAAACCACGTATGAAGCTGAATTTGGTAGCCAGAGTGCACAGAAGACATTTCACTCTCTGTCACCCCAGATCTAACTGCACCCTGCTCCTCCTCTGTCCTTCCTCTTTCAGCCGGTGTAGTGTTTTTCCGCAAGTCATAGGAAGTAGCACACACACTCACGGATCTCACTGCTTGCCCAGGACACTTTACAGGTTTGCGGTTTTATTATTTTTTAATTCTACAAGTGGATTCCTGGAAGAAAAGCTTACTTCTGGCCTATGCATTTTTGAAAAAAGAACTATATTGTAAGAAGTGGATCTTTCATCGCAGAAAACATTTCCTATGGAAAAGTCAAACAGAAGAGTATTAGATTCAGATGTGATGCTAACGATCATCTCAGCTAAGTTTACCATTTGATGAGTGAGACAGATGTACCCAGTACATGACTTACAGACTTGCAACTTGGTGATGGAGATAGTAATGGAACCTGAGTCTTTTGACACAGGATGCAAATCTATTCATAAAATTATGCTTATAATTCATATTTGAAATAAAATTGTAAGTATTAAAATAGCTGACATTTTTTGGTCTCTTGTTACAAGCCAGGTCCTTTACTAATTATGTTATACCCACAGTCTCATTGTCTTTACAAATGTACAGATAAGTAGGTGCTATTCAAATTCTCGTCTTGCAGGTAAGGAAACTGGCAGCTTGTGTGCTCTTCTGAGTGGCCCCAAGGTCACACATGAGTGTGAGGTGGTCATAACTCAGAATGAAAACCTAGTTTTTATTAAAGGGGAAAGGAAGAATGGCAATGAAACATTTACACAAGTTTGGAAATATATTTTATTCTCAGTTATGTCTGTCATGACAACTCAGTGGGCTGTCATGCCATGAACTAAAAATGAAGCAGAAAAATGCCTTTACCAATTACATGAAAAAAAGAATTCCTTCTCCCCATGCTTTTCTTTGGGCTACATGGAGAGAAAGAGGAGCTAGTGTACTGCCTAACATTGCTAAATCAAGGCACCCAGGTGTTCACATTCCTCTCCCAGGTCCAGCTGATTTCTTACAGAGGGGCCCCAGCCTCTCCTTCCCAGGTCCTACAGGATTCTGGGGCTGAAAGAAGTATGAAAGGGCCACATGATTGTATGCCAGAGAGTCTACTGTCTAAGGACTTGTGGATTCAAGTTTACACCCTAGAATCCCAAAGCAGTCATTGTGAAAAAACCAACAGATTGTCTCAGTCACCTCCATTGCTACCCATGATTAACCTTTTCTTCATTTAGATGCTTTTTATCTGGCTTGTTATGTTTTGCTTTTAAATTCGCAGTCTGAGCTCTTTGTGGGTAGAAAAGACAGGAAAGGGAATATAATTTGGAATATGGTTGTGGGAGTCTTTTGACTCTTTCTCTAAAAACTTAAAGAAGACCTTTAAAAAATTCTGTGAATTACCTTCTTTTGCTTTAAAAATATAGACTTGTTCAATGTGCTGCACTGGTTCACGAGATGCACCTTTAAAGTTAGAGAGGAGTGATATATTTTAGCCACCCAACCAGAACAGAATAATCTATTTCTTTAAAAAGAAGCTTCTAGTACTAAACTTAAAAGTACAAGGAGAGATAGAACATATACATCAGACACATTAAGATAAGGGCAACAATTTTGAGAGTTTTTTTAAATAAAGCTTTATCTATGCACAAAGTTTTGGATAGAAATCCACTGTAACTCCAAAAAGACATCTTTAATCTTTTCAAATTTATTCTTTTAACCATTGTTTGCATCTTTTCCAGGAGCTGTGAGAAATTGTCATTTTGAAAGGCAAATCCGAAACATCTTCAGTGGTGAAGTATGGGAAGGCAGGGGGAGAATCTGGGGGACAGAGTTTTTTATCTTGAATTTAGATTCCAAGTGTCTTCGTGGGACTTTGAACATGGTAGAGATTGCCTGGCAGGGATCTGCATTCACTTATTCAAATCAAGCGATCACTTCCCGCGCAGCACCACTTTACATGTGTCTAACGCCGTATTGGTATTCAAATGAAGGATATTGAGGTTCCCACTGCCTGTGTCCACAATATGGTGGGCTCAGTTTCGCAAAATAGAAAGTATGCTGCTGCAAAATCAACATATGGTTCGCTTATAATATAGATCTGCTTGAACACTGCAGTGAACATATGGCAGAAGAATTTTGTAGACACAGCGGTAGAGTCAAGGACAGGAAACTGATTGGGGCTGTCTTTCCATTTTCTATTGTAGAAGGAAGTCAAACAATAATTTAGCCTCAAATCCTAATGTACACCAAGGAAAAATAAAAACAATGTATCTGTTGAGTTGCACAGTGGCATCTCTATTCTTTCAAAAACTGACAGAGAGAAATAAGAGGCAAATATAGCTTCTGATAAAATATGGCATTTTAGAAATTGTTCTTCTAGCACATTATTCAAATTGGCATAGTAAACACTCTTTGGGGTATCTTTACAATTCAAGAGCCATCTGCTCTTTTTCAACAACTGAACTCTGAGATAAAGTTTGGTTCTACAGCAGCTACAGTCAAACTCAGATTGTGTGATCAAATCCCTGAAACATATCTGGCTCTCCAAGCTGAGACAAGCTAACTCTGTCTCTCTCTCTCTGAAAAGCATCACTGAGATAGAGCAAGAATTGGGTCATTTCTGAGCATCATTGGTGCTGACATGGAAATCTGGAATTTGCCTCAGACCTAACCCAACTGTCCTTTACTTGTGTCATATCCTATTTTGTTTTCAGATTGCATTTCTCTTTCTGCTTAGTTGTCTTCTGACTGAAAATTAATATACATAGCCCTGTACATTGAGATCCTACGAGGGCATGAATTATAAATATGACATGGCAGGGAGAGAAAACTTGGAAGCCCTTGAGAATTGTTTCATGCCTCCCCCAGCTTATTATATAGTGATATCTAATTCCTTTAACTAAATTCATTTCTCCAAACAGAGAGAGCCTTATTAGAAAAAGCACATTCTTAAATTTTTTTAACTTGTCTCTAACCCCATCCAGTAAAATCTTGGGGTTCACAGGAACACAACCTATATATTTTATTTTACAATAATTTTCAAACTAAATCATAAAGCCAGGCAAGGAGATTTCCAGTCTTTCTCTCCATCTCCACTTGCCCTACTTCTTTTTGGATGCAGGTAAAGAGTTCAGCAATTATATTAACACACAGAAAGTAAATTACCTGTATAGAATGAATTCCTGCCCTCATAACGTATATATCTTTGGAATTTATTGCTAAATGATTGACCATTCTGAAAAAAGTCCTCTTGTAATGACATGATTAAGTGATCAGTGAAAATAGATTGACAATTTTTTTAAAAAGGGGACTCTTTTTAGGTTTGTAGAAAAAAGTCAATGGAATGTGACCATTTAATCGCCTGCAGTCCATTTCTGTAATGAAGATATTCTCCGAAGGAATGTCTACGTTTTCCTTTTTAGAAAGAAGGGCTGTACCATGCCCTAAATAGAGAAACTGCAGTGCAGATTCATCTTAGCAGGAAAGGGCTACTGGACAAAATTCAGCTACTATAGCAGAACAGATGAGATATTATATGAGTGACAACAATTTCAGCTTTCTGCCTAATGTCAAGAGACAGCTGGAGGGCTGGGGATATAGCTCAGTGGAATAAGCGCTTGCCTAGCAAGCGCAGGGTCCTGAGTTCGATCCCCAGTACCGCAAAAAAAAAAAAAAAGAGACAGCTGGCTTGAGACACTTGGGCAACCCACTGTTGGAAATAAAAGCTCCATCCCTCAGTGCCCTTGATTTGTATTTGTGTGGAGGTGAGGATGAGTTCTCACAGCAGGTACTGCAAACGTAAGTTCAGTTTCATCCGCTCTTCCCTTCCACCTTGGCTTACAGAAAATTTCTAGTGGGAATCTCTGCAAAGGATATGTCAGCCTAATATCTACATAGCAACTTTATTTTTGAGGCGTGTTGGACTTTTATTTTCTCCATCAGAAATGGGATACATTTTATAGTTTTTATTGTGTCTGTGTGTGTGTTTGTGTGTGTGTGTGTTGTTGTTGTTGTTGTTCTTTTGTAGCTATGGCCGTAAAGGGTTAGAGTGTTTTCCTTCCTAACACACAAAAGTAATTTTGGTAACAATGAAAATAACTGTTACTGTTACTGTTAGTCACAGTAAATAACTGTTAACAGTAACAGTAACAGCAAGTAACTGTTACTATTAGTGCTCTTACTTTGTTCAGTTTTCTATCCTCACTGCAATGAATATGGTGACAAGTGCTTTATTTTTAAAACAGAGAATTATACTCTTAAATAAATGGTTACAATTCTTTGTCTTACAAGTGTATCATTTGACTCACAAAAATATTTTACACAAAAAAATGTGTGGACTATGAAAGGGAGACACAGGAGCCAGCCCTTGGGTTCCACGACCACATGCAATTCAAGAGGCGACCCGCTTGGCTTTCGCCCTCCACCCTAACTTCCCCAGACCACAAGTTATTCTTGGGTGTTTTATCAGAGCACCACTGGGACAGTTCTTTTTGTCTGACCCTTCAGTGATAGCTTCTTTAGCTTGGCAGTAACTTATCCTCCACAGCATCAACACCTGCTATTTGTTTGTAGACGAGAACTCAGACTCTTCACTCAGGAATAAAGTCAGGAGGAGGGTAGTGGTTGACGTTCCCCAGAGAGCAGAGATCTGAACCAAATCACTGGATATGGCTCTGTTCATTTCCTTCACATAAAAGATTTACTGAGCCATGAACCAGCTTCTGTTACTTGGATTGCAATACGCTTGCCCTGAGAAACAACGCTGTAAAAATAAAACGTACATTAGAGATATGCTGCTAAGCTCGGTGAGGATGTGTGAGGCTAGCCCCTCTCCCCTTTGCTCCTGCTTTGCTCAGTCCAGGCCTAAACAGAGGCATAGCTTCCATGCCTATCGTCTCGGCCAGTGTTCCTGCTGATCCTTCACCTACCATTGTCTGGCTGTGTGTAGCTCCCTGCGTTCTAACCACAGATTGTCTCTGTCTCTCTTATTCACAGAATTCTCTAGCAATTTCATGAAAACAATGACCTCTAAGAATGCAGGTACTTTGAAACCTGTTCAGTTCTGATCTAAGGGCATAGATATCCATGAGTGCTCTCCATAAGACTAATAGAAAGGCTTCCAAAAGCACAGCCTACCTCTTCTAAAGATTGGCCTTTCCTGTGCCCAGAGCTCTGCAGTCCTTGTAAGAACCTGGAGTGATGGAAGGAAGCAGCGCCCTCAGTCCAACCTCATTACACTGAGTTTTCAAAATGGATGCTAGAAGTTCTGAGCTAACAAACGACCTCTGAGTCCCACACAAAGAAAATAGACTGAATCCACATTTTCTGTAGCAGCAAGTTGCACTAAACAAGTGCCCTCATCTGTAATGGCAAAGGTTAAGGGGAGGAATGCTCAGGCCCTGTGATTTGCTTAGCGGATAAGTCACAGGCGTTCTTGCAAGAGTCCTTTGGATGAAAATTCTTTCAATTTCCTTGGTCTCACTGGTGTGGAGTAGCGGACATGTGCAGCTGTTGTAGATAAGAGCTGCGCACCTAACTGGCTCAGGAATGGTGAATCTTTGTGACATTAAGGAGAAAGACGATTTTTTTTTGCAACAACAACAAAAAAAACAATATGAAAATGAAGTATTTCTGAAATAGACAGAACCGACCTTAAAATTTTGGTCTAGAATTTATCCGTAGAGGCCTATTCTTGTACCTCTGTAGCCATGCAGTGATAGAGGCCAGTTCCTTTGTAACTGAGAGAGAAGTTCTTTGACAGCTATAAATGCATAATTATTTCTATTTATCATATAAAATAATTATTTTATTAACTCTTAGCATGCAAAACAGCCCACAAACACTAGAAAGACTTCAACCACATGAAAAACATCAGACGATCAACACCTGTGGAAAGCCCTTTTTAGAACAGGATCAGTCCTTTCTCCCGAAGATGTCGGACTGCTTGCTCCCACTTATTTCTCTTCCTAAGTGTGGCGAACTTTACCAATTCTAAGATGATATATAGTTCCAACATTTTAAAAGCAGGGTATGACATAATCTGCTTCTCAACAAGAAAATGAAAACACAGCAAAGAAATAAAAGCATAACAATAATAATACAACAGGGAGTGCAATATTTTTAAGAGCTTGCCCCATCTACAACTTGCCCTTCAACTCTTGCAAATTCTGCGGTTGAATTCAAATTTCAATAATGCCATCACGTGTACATCCACACATAGTTCAACTATTGTTAGACTTGCTGATAGTGCTACCAGGAAAGCCCTCTCTGAACCCTGATGCCCCTCGGGACAGCTCAGTCATTTTTCAGGAGTTCATTGGAAGACACTTTTGGTCCTTTCTGAAATCCAGGCAAATTTGAACATACTCTCTTTTTGCTATTTTTGTATGGCCTCTGTCCATGCACTTCTCTTATATTATGCCTATTTATCTACATGTCTGTAGATTCTAATTGGTAGGGACTTTTCAGTGTCAGCAATATATCTGATTCATGTTTTTATGACTGTTATCAAAACAGTATTTAATGGAATAAAATGGACCCTTAAAAAGCACTGTTTATTCAATCAGATATTTCTCATTGACTCAAAAATAATTGAAATGAGAAGATTCAGGATAATTGGCATTCTAATTAACTTAGTAACCTATACACAATAAACTGATTATAATGTTTGCCCAATTGCATAGATCCTATGTGCAAGATCAAAAGTACTTGAAACAACTTTACATTTTATTAATCTTGAGCCTGCATTCCAGGGTATTGGAAGCCTTAGTTTAACACTTTACCCTCCCTGCTACACTCAGGGCCTGAATGCTGCTCCTGTTAGCTGAGGCCAGTTATTTACCCATTAGGAATCTTTATGTGTGCTTGGTGAAACTGTATCTGCACAGCTCCTTCTCCCTCCATGCTTGCCTTGCTAAATCCAACGCTGAGTATTTGCGGTAGCTCTCTTACTGGTTTCCAGTAGGGCAAGGTCTGAGAAAAGCACAGTGTGCACCGTCTCCTTGATCTCTCTACGTTGTTGAGGACCTCATGTTCCCCACTGGAAGGGTTTCCTGGGGAAGGCGTGCAGCATACTCAGCTATTCCTGTGTAGCCCCTCTCCCCCGGGAAGGAGAAGTTTAGTGCCTGATGCATGATTGTGGCAGAGGTAACTGGATTGTCTGGGTTAGTCACTGTGGAATTATCTCTAGGCTGCTCTTGGTGACAGAGCAAAGGGACTTAAGGAGGTATAAGCAGTGGTCCAGGGACCTAGTGCTGGTCTGGTAAGCCTGTCTAATTCATAGATAAAGCATTAGTAAAGCCCTTGGGCTCTATCTGAAAACTTTTCTTCCATTACCAGGCTTGGCTGTGTTGAAAAAATAATCACCATCGGGAAGTCATTAGTCTGAGGTAGCTCCAGGGCCCTGGGTTCCTATGTGAGCAAACCAAACTCAGTGCAGGGTAAATGACAAAAGGAAACTTATGCTCAGTGCATAAGAAGCCATCAACCAACCTCTATTAGGGGCTTACCCTGCCGTGATCCAACTAAGGTTATTGCATAGAGTTCATCTGCATCGTACGTGCCTCCGCCTTCTCAGAGCCTGCTCCCCCCCAACTCCTCAGCATGGCACCTCTGGGGCTGCCTGGCCCTTACATTCCTGTCTGCTGGAACACTATCAAATTTTAACGCACCTAAATTTAACTGTTAGCAGTTTATAATAGAGGTATATATGTTAAATTGCTATCTGCCTCTCGTGTCTTTCAATTAGCTTTGAATTTGAAAGATGGAATAAGGTCGTCACTCACTGATCTCCCCTTCACAACCTGACAGTGAGGCCCTGGTGCTCAGAGCAAAGTATTTTTCTTTGGTTTCCACTCTCTGATTTTGTTTCAGCCCTGTCTTTCTAAACCTGTGTCACGAGGGAAAGACAGGTTCTGAAATCTACTTCTCATTTTTGACCTGTCCCAGGGGCACTAAGCCAAACTGTCATCCAGACCATGGTCCCCCAAGAGGGACTTGGTCATTCAGAAGTGAAGTTTTGCTTGTAAATTCTCCACAAACACCCAGATCTATGTACCTAAGTCCTCTGGAAAGTTGGCCAGTATTCAACTAGCGCTCTCACTAAAAACATGGAATCTGTCACAATTCTTTAAAATGTCCTGGATATTTGACTGAAAGAGATGACATCATTTCATTTTGTGAAGGAGAGTTGAACTATCATATCATGATCATTACTGATTGTAAAGCAGTAATCTATGGGGCATAAACATGCTGGTCACCTCATAAATAAAAAGAATAATCAGTGTTTATCTTTCCTTCCATAGATAGAACCTCTTGACCAAGAAAAACTCAGTCATGGACAAGTCTAATTCTGAAACATATTCCAACCACGAGAAGCTGTACAAATTCTGATAGAATGATCTGAATAACATGGAGTTCCACGCCCGGCCTAGAGTGCTTTACACGGTGCATACAGGGAGGCCCCACCTTCTGTCATGGAAGAAACTCTCCTCTTTAACCAAAGCGGCTGACCGTTTATCTCTGTCTCATCAATCTCATCTCCTTCCCTTCACATGTGTGGTTTTGCTAATATCGTTTTTCCTCTCACGGTTGGGGGTACAGGCACCAAGGGTTAGGCAGGTGGTTCTTGCAGGGTGAACTTACTGTTATTTCCCAAATGATGAAAACCCTCCTGAACATTTGGTGGTAGAAAGAAACTGTTAGTGTGCTTCCTTGGAGGAAAGTGAAGCCCTTTTGTTTTTGGCTTCTTTCAGGATTTCCAAATGTGTCTCCCTTCCGTTGTCTTGGTGATTTCCTGGCTCATCTGTCATCACAGGTGGCCCTTCCTTGTCACCTGCTTCCTCTCCTTTGGTTGCTACCAAGTGACTTGGCTGATGATGACATAAATTAGTGTTTATAGTGATGATATAAATTAGTGGCTTTGGAGGTCACATATGACTATAGGACAAGAGTAATGAAAAACTTTTCTGTGAGAAATTTCCCTCAGCATCTGTCTAGCAGGTGCACAGGGTAGCAGCATAGTGACTTATGGTCACATTATAGTACCTCCTAAGCCTGGTGGTGGTTTCATTATCTCTTGGTCTGGGATGAAGTGAAGGTCATCCACACTGGAGGAAAAAAATATGAGCATCAGGGCAAGTATGTCATGTCACCTTCAGAGTTGATTTCAAGGTTTCTCACATCAATATGACTTAATATGTTAGATGTTTTGTGCTTGTGAAGATCATCCTCTACCTTACCTCTAGCATTCTCTCCTGAAATAAACTTGCAAAATAGCATGTCACTTTGTTCATGGTGACTGCTCAATGCCCTGTAGCCCCTGAGATAAAACTTGGTGGTTACGCTCTGTGTCCTCTTCCAGGTTCTGCTGAGAAGCCTTCCTTAGCTTGGCATTGATTCCCCCTTGCTTAGGCTTCAGGGGAAAGAAGTATTCATTAGCAAGGCCTTCCAACTCTAAGTGTGCTCTCCCTGCCTCATCCCTGCTTGCCTCTAGTTCCCAGTGTCTTGGAAACACAGCTATAGCACACTGATTTGGCTTTTAAGTTTTAAAATTCTGTTAGGGTTCTCAATTTTCCAATGGATTCCTGATTGCTCCCAGTGTGTGAGGTTTAAGTGCTCCTATTTACCTTTCTCTTGCAGGTCAAGGATATGAGCTATTGTCTTGGGGAAGAATGAAGAGATGTTTAGTGAGTTTGCTTGTGAATGTCCTCAGCTATTCTCCTGCTGCCAGAAGTCATGTCAGCTGTCTTTATGCATAATTCATGTGCTCCCCCATCTTAGAGTACGTTCTCCCTCCTTCTATGTGAAGGTCTTTTGTTGGTCCACAAAACATCCCTTTCTTATTAGCATGATTTCATTTGTTGGTATATACTGGGTTCCAGTCCTTTGCTTGAAATGGGCTCAGACATTGAGAAGTTGCCTGAAGTCCTGCTTTGCTCTCACTAGTGAGTGAAATCCAGTCCCGGTTGGGTTCTTCTATTTATCATCAACAAAGCATGCGGCATACAAAGAAAAAGTAAAGTTTAACACAGGCAGTGCTGCCTGAGATTCAGTGCCAGGATGTAATTGGAACCTCTCACTGGAAGTATGACCTTAGTTAATCTCCTCACCTCTTTTCTGATGCCTAGCTTCCTCTTGGGTCAAATATGGATGATGGGCTGGATGGTTTCAAACGCTTGTTCTCAGTCTAGTTGTCCAAGTTTCCAAGCATGTTTGTTGCCAGTAAGGCAAAGAACATTAATTTATTATAAATCAAAACTACCTTGGCAGAACAGCAAAATTCTTTCATACACTGACTGCTTCTCTATAATACAGATTTCCTGATCATGTGGGCCAAGTTTTCTACAAGGTATACAAAACCAGTGTTGTCTCTGGTATTTCAATAAGACCAAGTTCTAACCACATATTTTAATCTGCTATCTCACCATTTAATATTCTTTTTTCACATGAAGCTGTTCCATATGAATTTCTCATGATCCGAAAGAGAAGGATGTCAGATTGTCTAATTTATGCACAAAGGATGGGGACAAGAAATTTTAATACAATTTTTTTCTTCTTGAGAAACTAAATAATTTCATGTATTCTAGATTTTACATAAAATTTATGTCAGAGTTCCAGTTTTTTTGAACAAGTAATTTTATAAAAACGTATGCTTATTGAACTCTTCAAGAATATGTTACCCTATAGAAGACCTTACTAGTTATACCATTATATCTGAGGACACATTCAAAAATCTCAAAGTTTTCTATCGGGTGTAACCAGATATAAATTCGGCTGAGGATATTTAGAAAAGGAAGACAACTCTAAGGCTGGAGTAGAAAAGAAGGAAAAGAGTAGAAGGTTCCACCCCATCCCATCCCCCCTGCCTCAGTGGCCCTTGAGAACAATAAAGAAAACTGAAAATAATGGAAAACTTAAGGACTTTAGAATTTTATTTTTGGTTCTCTATGTTAGAAGATTTGTGTCTGGAATCATGGAGAAGCAAAGGAAGCAAAGCCCTAAGCCCCAAAACACATTAATCTGAATAGAGGCTAGACCCGGAAAAGCACCCTCTGCTCACCCATAGCAAACTAAGGCACAGCTGTGCACTTGCAGTTCAGGATGGAGGAGAGCTCCCGAAACAGCATCAGTGAGCAGAGTCAGGAAATGGGCCACCAGGTAGACGTGCTGTTCTTCATGGGCTATTGCGTGCCAAGTCCCATTGAAAAGTCCTTCCTAGGTTTCCATGTTTTCAATTTTATTTTATAATAAATAAGAAAGAAAAAGGAAAGATACTCTCAACTCTAGTGGTCCTAATTTTGTTTCTTCCTAAGGTTTTAAAGTCAAAATTGGTAATGCAGGTTGTATTTCTAAAATTACAATAACATGTGTGTTTACCTTTTCACTATGCTATTTTGTTTGTTACAGAATTTTTTAGCTAGAAGGGGCTCTCAGCTGATCATTAGGTCTCAAACAAGGGAACCTACAATTGCCAATGTTCAATGGCTTCTCTACAACTTGTTACAAACACAAGGAAGGGCAGGGATAGGAGCGGTACGAAGATTTTCAGTCTCCCAAATATTGAAGAAGACACTTATATTTCCCTGCATGTGATTTTAAAAACAGGAAAAATTCCCCTCCTCAAAATCATAGTAACCAAATCAGCTAACAGTTTTTCTCTATAACCTCTTCACAACATCTATCAGCTAAGTTACATTAAAATTCCTTTGATTGAAGTGTTAATTAAATCAAAACTGGCTACTAAGTCCTGTGATCTTTTGGACAGATCTCTAAAGCTAAATTTTAGTTTCTTTCCCTGTCAAATGACAAGCAAAACTGGTGCAGGTTGAATTAAGTAACGTATAGAAACCCTTGAAAGTACAAATTGTCATTAATAATTTATAATGTATGCTTATTGTTATTCTTTTTCAGAAAACATCGACTGCTTATTACTTATGGAATAATATTTATGTTTGTTATGCAAGACATCCACCTCCATAACATGTGTGAGAGTTGTGGGACACTTACTCCTACCTGTAAACCTCACACCAAGCCTGTTATCCTAATCTTATAACTATTTGTGAGTTCTTGGAAAGTTGAAGAAACTTGCCCAAATGCACACGGAGAGGAAGGCAGTGGAGCCGCAAGTCAATTTCTGGTTGAGCAATCCTACAATAAACTTCACTGTCATGGCGGACTTCTTCCACACATTTTCTATCAGTCATTGTCCTAGTACAGTCAACTGCCATGCTCAGAGGCCTTGACAAGTTCCATGGCACATCCCTCGCCTCACTGTGAAGACTTGGTGCTGGAGCTCAAAGAGGGACTGAGCGCCTGGGCTGAGTGAGCGGTGAGCCCAAGCGCAGGCTTTGGGAGCAGGTGGCCGGCAGTTCAGGCCCAGCTCAGCAGTACAGCCCCTGAAGTTATTCTGCCTGTGTTTTCTCATCCTCAGAGGAGAATAATATTGAATCCCACTCAGAGAAATAAATAAGTAAATAGATGTGCAGCTTTTAGCATGTCCATGGGCCCATGCGTAGAAAACACTATGCACAGGTTAGGGCTTTGCTAGCATTGTGATTCCGTCCCACTGTCGCATCCGGGACAGTTCTGTATGTCACTGAACTCCACCCCACCTCAGAGTCTGCGCCTCTGCTCCTTCACCTGATAGCTGAACCAGTCTGTTCAGAGCTCAGCTCCGATGTGTTTCATTAATGGATCTGTGTTATGTGCCCCGCTTCCCTTTGCTTCCTCTGGCTTCAATCTCTCGTCACGCCAGCAGTCCGCTTGGCTACCTTCTCTCAGCACCCTCACTGCGGCTGAGTAATGAGTTGGACTCAATGTCAGAATATCTCCACTCCTCAGAGGCCACAGCCTTTGTGACGTTTTATACAGCAAATAAAATGTGCTTAAGAGCAATTCATTGAATTAATGCATAATGAATAAATGAATTACACCCTTCTTTGTTTTTACTTTTTAAGTTTGTATAGTTTCCTGGTTTGAAAGTCAGTTTTCTTTGTCACTTTTCCCATGAACTGGTCCGTCTGTATCACGAATTTTCAGACTTCCTGGCCAAGAATAATGAACTAAAAATATTTATAGGAATTTCCTATAGTTATATCTGTGCCAATAACAACTAAATTACCATTTTTTTCTGCCTTAAATATTAGATTTCTGAAATACAAGTAGATTAACTCCACCAAAAAAAAAAGAAGTAGCATCTTTTTATGTTTTGCACACTGCTTTTAAACAGCATTTTGAATGTGCTCCTTGAAATTTGCATAATCATTCATGAATTTCCTTTCATTTGAATAGCATAGTAATGACAACTTAAGATGTATTGTTGGTTGTCTATTCAGAATGGGTTTCAATTATCAAAGTAAAATTTATGTATGCAACTGTTTTCGTATTTGCTATGGACTCAATTAGTAATATGATGGTGTATGCCGGTGCTGTTTGGGAAGAGGGACTTGACATATGTGCCAGTATATTTAATATACTCTGTAATATTCAGGAGCAGTGTTATTTTATCCCATTAAATTATCAAGGGTAGATTTCTAAAACTTGGAATTTCAAGCATATGTCACAGGAGATTTATCAATGTTTATGTTGTGTATAGCTTAATACATCAAGACTTCAAAATACTGTGGAAATGAGATTGGCTGAGGGCCATTTCTAGCCAACAGTGAGCGCTCATCCCTGAAGAAATATCCCCCTCTCTTTGAGCTGAAAACACAGAATTTGTGCCTTAATTTTGCTCCAGAATATAAAAGAAAATATTTTTAAACTATATTTTATAGTAAATACACTTCATTCTACTTATGATCTAACTCTACCACCTTAGTGATATCTACACACAACTAATTTCTATATTATATATATATATATATATATATATATATATATTGCAAACTTATGAACTTAGAAAATCAGTTCCATCTAAGCCTTTCAAGATGGATAAATGTTTTATATAAGCTTACAAATCCTACTAGGTTTCATAATAGTTTATACTCATATAATTACTGTATTTGGAGACACAGTGCTTTCAAGAACTTATCACACATCTTAGCAAATAGCAAATGCTCAATAAATATTAATCATCATCATTTTATTTTTATTTTTATTATTTTGTTCCTGTGTCATTCAAAATATTTGTTATATACTCTTTCCATATGTATTAGTTTATTCCTTTCTACACAACATGAGTATTCACTGGGCATGGTGATGCATACCTGTAATCCCAGCACTTGGGAGGCTGAGGCAGGAGGATCACTCTGAGTTTGAGGCCAGCCTGGGCTCCATAGTGAGTTCAAGGCCAGCCTGAGCTACATAGTGAGACCCTGTCTCTAAACAACAAAATAAAACAAAGCAAAACAACTTGAGTATTGATGATTAAGTAGTTTTTTTTCTACTCTTTGTGTTATCGCCTTATGGGCAATACATGACCTATCAGTTGAAATCTGTTGTGTTTTAGTATACTATAAGAGAAGCACCTGCCTTCCAGAAATGACAGTTAAGTGCTTTTTCAGTGTAACACTGTGTTTGGAACTACAGAAACAAATATGAATAATGCAGTAGTACTGATACCTTTCTTATTTTAATTTATCAAAGTGTCTAGTATTTTTAAAACAACAGCTATGACCAAATTCTAGGGAAATAGAAAAAGAAAATCAACTCTATTTAATATTATACTTAAAGCATTTATGCCAAAGAGAGAAATCCCCAAGTTAATTATCTAGTCTAGTGTAGTCACAGTTTAATAACTACAGAAGTAATTAGGAAAATAAAACATCAATAAGGTGTGAATGTTGCATATGTGTTTCTTTTAACAATAATATCTACCCGGGGTTATTCTTTTTTTAATTTAAAGCTACATTTTGAAAATTACTGAGCCCAAGTTTTCAGATAGCAGTAACAATTATTTTTGTGTATGTTTAATGCTGTGTTCAATAATTGATCTAGGTGATTCACCACAATCAAGTTTACGGTTCTGCAGGTGTTCTAAAATTTCACACATGCATATTTTCTTATCATTTTAGTGGACATTAATGGGTGCAGAAGAGAATAAGTTATTAATTTTTTAATCAAATAGTGGCCTCATTGGTCCTTTCTTTCCTCGACAGGCTCCCAAACAGAACTCCCTTAATTTAAAAAAAAATGCTCTGAATTTAAAACGTTACAGGGCGCACATCTAACACGTAACAGTAGCAAAGATGAGACTGGTCAGATAGCCTGTGGCCCAGTAGGAGGGAACTTGGACAGGACGCTAAGGAGAAGAAACACAATGCAGACCTAAGCAGGACAGCATTCTAACCAAATCTGCATTCAGAAATCACTTTGGGGCCTGAGAACACAGACTGGGGAGGACAGAGACCTGAGGTCTGCAAAACAATTTAGAAGTCAGAGCAGAAGGTAAAACAGGTGGAGCCCATGAGATAGCGAAGTTAAGAGCTACAGAACCTACCAGTGGTTTGCCTTTGTCTGATGAGGAAAAGTGAAGGGCAAATCCTTCTAGAATCATGTATATTTCCATCATATAAGATGTTTCCATATATTTATGCTTTTTCAGTTAATAAAGTCTAAGCATTAAGAAGCACCTCTCTTCCCCCCACACATAGAAAACCGTAATAGACACTAGGCAACCTCACCGAACAAGGAGAGAAATTAACTTTGGAAAATCATCATACTACCAGAATAAAACTACACCAGGCTTGAGAGGTTTTGGGCTGGGAGACAGGAGAAAGTCGTGCACACATATGCATATAGACATCATCACATCAATTTATTTAGATTTTCTATGAAATAATTATTATTATTATAAATATTTCCTCATACAATGAAGTTGCAAATGTGTATAGCATTGATTGAATAATCCGTCAGCCTATGGCAAATTTTTCTCTCACTGGTTTGGTGAGAACCTATGTCTGATCTCATGCATTGAAGGAAAAGACACGGAAAACCTAAACTGTTTCTTCAAAAGTGTGAAGTTGAAGAGAAAATAAAGAGAGGCCTGTTATTATGCTACGTTTTCAAAAAAGCCATGGCCAGAAAAAGTATGATAACAAAGATATTTGCTGCACAGTCAGAAAAGAGAATTGGCACCTTAATATTATTCAACCTATAGTGAGATAATTGGTCATAAAATAACATTTCCCTTTTGTTAAATAGGATCTGAATATCTCATTTTGACTGATCATTTTTAATTTATCACACAAATTGTTCTATGAAATTATTATATAATATCTATGAAGAATAGACTTGCAGAGGACACTTTGAAGCTCATCAGAGGAGGAGCGAATCTCCTCACATCCTTCTTTTGCAAAATGTCACATTGACATATGCCATGAATTTCACTGGCTGGATCCACCATGTGCCAGGACCTCGAGTGTGACAGGCAGTAGGGTACACACACACACACGCGAGGCTGAGAGTCCAGCCTGACCTAAGCACAGGGAATAAAAAACAGGGAAAAAGACGTGAAGCCAGAGAGTCATACAAATTCACACTCCCTAACAGTACTGAGAACCTTCAAGAATATACAATGTAATGGAAATTGTATTAAAGTGCTTTGTAACTTAAAATATGATCTCATTGTGCCTTGAAACTTAGTTTGTTCACCTGCTTGAAGAGTAGAAATATTCTCAAAATCATTGTGTAATAAGGTGTGTTTGGGTGGCTCTCAGGGGTCAGGGGTTTTGAAATTACACAAGAGATACAAAATCCCAAAAGAAAACAACATTTTTTTTCTGCTAGTCTAGCTCAGTAATCAAACTATTCTTCTCACAGCTAAATACCTAGATTATCTTTCTAAAGCTATCTACAGTTCATTATATAAAGACATTTTCTCATTTTCCAGATAAAATTCATTTTTATCAACTACTGCACAGTATGAATTTCTATATCCCTGCAATCTTAACACCAAAGTGATGTTAGATCCAACTAGTCATAGACTGGGGAAGGCAAAATGATTAGTGGGAGATGAGAGAAGGATTTTGCTGTGGAATTTGTTATCTTAAATGTCAGTGGTTTAGTTCCAAGATAGCTTGAATATGATGTGATTTATCATATTCAGCTCCATGAGGAGTACAGAGATTTCACTAAATGCAGGGAGATAAGCAGAAAACAGTACATAAAACCATTCCTGAGGCACAGCCTCTTCCAACAGGCTTGGGGACCTGCAGATGCTAGGGAAATAAATACAGTGCACAGGCCAGTTACCATAAGGAACAATCATGGGTGTTGGGAGTTGTTTGCTTTTGTTTTTATTTTTGATGTTGTATTTGTTTCAAATGAAAAGGGGATAGGGCTGATCTTCATCCATAGATTCAAGTGTGTAAAGTTCAAGTAACAAATTCTTAATGTGTAGAAAGAAGAATAAAAACATTTTAGCTGTAGGTGTTCAGGCATTGTACTTGATGTCATGAACATTTCACTAGTGACTACTGAAGATTTAGAGGCTAGATGACCAAAATACAAGTTCCATTATTTTTACACAATGGATGAAATATAACTGACCTAGTGCTGATCTGGTAACTTGAATGCATTCGTGACTGAGATAATTTCTTTAACTCACCCTCTCATATATCTGCCAGTCTTAGATAACTTCCCTCCAGCTGCTGCTAAGCTACTCACTGAGTCAGCTAGAGGGAAAGGGCAGGGAAAGGGAGAAGCATGTTCTTTTTCTTAAAGGCACAACTCAGAATTTACACTAAGCTCAATTTGTCACCCATTAGCCAGGCACCAGCACATCTACATGTAAGAACACATCTACATGCTGAGCGGTAAAATCGTCTTTGTTGTTCAGCCATGGGCTTCGCTGAAGTTTGTTAAGAAGAGAGAAGAGCAGATATCTGTGGTCAGATGTGGCCAGAGACCCCCACCTACTTCTGCGCTACAAGTACAAATCTCATTTTTCCATATACAAAACCACAGTACGAGGAGCCATAGGAAGACCAGGAGACAACTACGTGTTGTCCAGAATTGGACTCAAATTGGACAGAGGTTTGGAAAAGTCCCTCTTGTAGTGGGAGTGAATAGCCCGAGGGAGACCACCTCAAACGTTGTTGTGCAGTTTTCCTGATGCACTTTGTCATGTGCAGGATATTAAAACACAAGGAAAAATTCTTTCTTCTCTGCAAAACTAATATGAAATGTTGGAGTGAGAATGGGAACAAATGTATCTAGAAACTTCCTCTGGAAGGAAGCATGAAAAATTAAACAGTCACTTGCCTAAACCCCACTGGGTAAAAGTGGTGAAAAAACATCTCAGTTTTGCCATTGAATTAAATCCTTTGATTAACCCATATCCTTGCTCAGTACAATGCCGTCTGGAAACTGTCACTGCAACTCTTTTACTCTTTAGTAGACTTTTCTTGTCCCTACTCTTTATAGTCAAACGTGGAAAACTGCATTGTTCTTAGATATTGGCAGAGTCTGTAGTCCACATCCTGATGGACTATGTCTTGATAAGGTACATCACCTATAGGTAAGGGGCCAGAGTTTTGCCTTAAGGTCGGAGAAACTGCAAGGTTTTATATGGTGCTGATATGTCTTTGAAACTGCAGTTGCCAGTGTAGGAAGCAGTGTTTGATGAGGCTATGTTCTAATAAAGCTTTATTTATTTATTTTTTTTACAAAAACAGGAGCAAGCCAGATTGGGCCTTAATTTGCTGACCCCTAATCTCAGGTATGTTAGCGTAACTCTGTAAAGAGAAAGACTTCACACTAAGTAAGAGCTGATTCATTTCCTTATTATGGTTCAGGTAATTTACTTGTCAGATTCTGACATGAGTGCATTTACAGCTGACAGGTCCATTTCTAAAGTGATTCCCCTACTTTCTTAAAGATTCACTGAGAGATATTTTCCCAACAAGGAAATACTATTTCCCTATTATTAGAACTAATATGGAGGTTTCATGCTGCCTTTGAACTTTTTCTTTCCTGTAATTCTCTTCATCTTTGAATGCATTTCAGTCTAAATTTTACATCTTACTTCTTAGGCTGTACTGCATTGTATACTTCATCAGAATTCAAATCTTATCGAGCTACAACTGTCTTTTGTTCGCAGTAGTTGGCTGGCCCTTTCTGCCATCATGTTTACCCTGCAGAACTTCTTTTCTTTTACTATAAAATCTTTCACATACTTTATGTTATTGTTGATTTTCTTTTTGTTTCTACTCTTTATTGAAGAACAAAAAATATATATTTGTGATCATTCTGTTTCAAACTTCAGGGTGGGTACATTCTTTTATTTTTATAACTTACCATCCAAGTGCACCACTAATCACCTTTTTTTTATTGTTTAGCAGTAGTGAGGTTGAACTCTATGCCTTGCACATACTGGACAAATGATCTGCCACTATGCTGCATCTCATTCTTAGATTTTAAGTTTGAGGAGAAGTCGATGTACACAGGTACTTGTTAAATTCCCATTGCCTGGAAAACATGAGCCTCGTGTGACTTTGCTGAAATCTGATGAGATGCAGAGTTGTTCCGCAGTTTCCATTTATCGTTTCTCAGAATAAGTGAGGGAAGTTTATTCCTGGGTTGTTCAAAACTCTTATTGTTCAAAAACAGTTTATAACATTGGAAGGTTTACAATAAAAGGCCCTCCAAACTTCTTAGGAAGCAACCACAACATTTCGGTGAGCAAGAGTTACATGTCACCTCTAGGAGTGTATGACACCAGAATGGAATTAAAATGAAGAGGAGAGAGAGAGGGACAGGGACAGAGAGAGAGCCAGAGAGAGAGGGAGGGTGGGGTAGGAAAAGAGAGAAGGGAAGGGCGGACAAAAAGAGAAAACAGGGGGTCAGACAGACAAGCTCTGGCTCTCTCAGAGGGGAGCGTGTGTGTGGTGCTGAGTTCCTGCTAGGGTTTCTTGTCATTTGCTCTGAGGCTCTAGGGTAGTAATTAACTGCATTCCTGTGGAGAACCTCTGTCTGTGCCTTTGGTCTGAGAGTGATTTTGTAAGCATGAGTCTCTTGTGAATCTCTTCTATGTTTGGTTTATCTACAATGTACCTAGGTCATTTCTATAATATACTAGATACTCCATACATGTTAACTCTTTACTATCAGTATATCATAAAATTGATACTCTTAATTATCATCTTAGCTGTCCAGTTATTTTTTGTGAGTTTTTAAAAGTTTTTCCATGCAACATCCTTAATTAGGTAAGTGATTCTCAGACTTATACATATAAGGTAAATCCATTTCAGTTTCTTGGTCTCCAGTTTTAAAGTGTCCCATTTGGTAGATAGGAGATAGAATCTAGAAACTGGTATTTTTAGCAAGTTCTCCAAGTGATTCTGAGATGGGGGGCCAGGGCTTCACACTTTGAAAATCTATCTTATGTGAAGGTATTTCAAAGCTTCTTCGTGTTTCATTTCACACAGTAAGACCTAAACTATTTAAGATGTGCTCCAGGTTGCTTCACAGTCTTGGGTTGTCATGGACCGCAGTCTGGGAACGGACAGGTGTTAAAACCGGTGTACCTGGCAGCCAGAGTGCTAGTTCTGCCAGTCATTTCAACTGCAAGAAGGCCTGTCAAAGACCAGAAATGAAAATTATCAATCCTCTGTGTAAAATGTCCTTAATCTGTAGCTGGCTAGTTCTCAAGAAGATATAGAATTGTCATCATTCTTTGAAAATAAGGAAAGAAAATATTCCATTTGATTTCAAGTAATGAACTTCTATGGATCTGTAACATCATGGGGCAAGTGAACTAGCACTAACTTGTACGTTCAGAAAGTGTGGTTTGAGATACACAAGCACAGGAGATAATGCAAAGCAATGCCCTTTCGACTGACACCCATGCTGTTGCCTATATTTACCCTGTTGTAGGGAATTGTGCTAGGTCTCTTCAGTATTTTAAATTAATATTAAATCATAAGTTACCAGCTTTCACATACTTGCTACTTTCTGTGTTAAGTGGTTTTATTCTTTATTTTTTTTCCCTTAAACTACTTCTATATGGATCAAATTTCAGTTAATAATCTGGAAATTAGGTTCATATCTGGAATAGGTAATATTCAGTACATTTGTCTTCTAAACAGAACATGTGTCCACATTTAAAAAAAAATTCTAGAGTATCAGGACTACTTTATAAGGATTTAATTTATTAAAATGAGCTTTGTAATATATTCCTATCTGAAAGATGAAAACTAGCCTCACATTTTGCCTGTACATTGCTATAGAACATTCTGCATTGTTTTGGAAAAAGTTGTTCAACCAATAATGATTGCCTAATTGCAAATTACATCGCTTCAAATAATTACTGTGACCTGATTATATGTATTTTGCTTATTTATATAATGTTGCATCTCTTATCGCACACATCCCATTATATCTTATATCCTAATTATTTATCCCTCTAGCCTTTTCTTTTTTCCTAACTCTTAGAGCCATCTATTCTCTTGATAGTCTTATAATTTTTCTGTATTTACACAATCTTTTGCATGTGGCCAATTCTCATGCTGTCATGATTTGTGTTTAGATGTCCCTCCAAATCTTCATGTGGTCATAGGACTTTGTCAGAGTCTCAATCTAGAGTATGTGCTTGATTCATAGTGCAATGCTGAGGTCAAGGGTGCTGGGATTAAAGGTGGGTGATTGCTGGGTCATTCCACTGACTGGATTGGCACCGCCCTAGTCTCAGTAGACTGGATACAACATAAGGGACAAGAAGAGGCTTTTCTTGCTCTCCCGTGTTGCTTCTGCTGTCTTCTGCCTGTCATGAACAGTTTCTCCTCTGCCATGCCCTCTGCCTTGGAGCAAGCTGGTTATAGACTGAAACCTTTACAATCTGTGAACTAAATAAACCCTTGCCCCTTTAACTTTGGGTGTTGGGTATTTGATTCAGCAATGAGAAAAGTAACCAAGACAAGCAATATTAAATGATTTGACTGTTTTCTTCTGCAATGATGTTATTGGTAGAATGACATTCATGTTTTAAAGATCTTTTTCAGGAACTTCCTGTATCATCATTACAATTCTCTATAAAAGTAAGATTAAATGATATTTTTGACTGACCAGAAAGTCTCTGAAAAGTGGAAGCTAGGCATACCACAGGAAGTTACAAATATCTAAAAATAAGGTAGGTATAACTAGTTTCCATTTAAAGCTAATTATAACTGAGATATATGAGACCCTATGTATGTGAATGAAGGAGGTGGGTTATTGGAGTTTATTAGTAAATAAAATTCTAATTGAAAAGATCAGGAATTAGAAGTTAATAATTTTTTATTTTTCATCTATTTTACATTCTATACCTCACAGTGAATATTCATTCAGTATACCATTATTTGAAAATTACACAGTAGATAAATTTTATTGTACATTTATATGATAGGTTATAAAAGAGATCAATATATCTCATCCATAAACATTTATTAAGAAGCTTGATTCCAGCACAAAGATGCATAATCCTTGGATACAATACTGTCTGTAAACACCATGCAAATTATCCTAACAATTCAATGTTCTCCATATGCAAACTATAGTTTTCAAGTGCTACCTTACACAGTAAAACAATATATATCATAGCATATTTAAATGCCTAACACATGGGCCTCCCTGAGGAAGCTCACATTGAAGCTGGCTGAAAACTTAAAACAACAGCACAAGGAATTCCAAGCTAAGGACCCACAAAACTGACCAGGAAATGAGTGATCTCAAAATACCAGTTTCATGACAAGGCTGGCGTTGCTTAGGCTAGCAGATCTCAGGTTGAGATTTGGGCATTGTATAAACGCTTTTCCGACTCTCCCTAGGTAAGGCAGTTTCCTACCATCGCTCACTGTGAGCTCAGTGATTCAGTCCTGCTTGTAATTCTGCTGCAGCAGGCATTTAATAAAACCTCCTCCCTGCTGCCTTTGAGCCTATCAGCTGGCAGTTGTTTACAAATTGTGTTACCTTCCATCTCCCTGTATATCTTACCTGGAAGAGTTACATTTCAAAATGCATTGCTTCAAAGTGGATTGTCTGGCTGCCCTCCAGGAGATCACTGCCAGTGATCCTGCCTCCCCATTTAATTAAGTAAGACTTTAATTAAATAAGACTCCAGTGAAGGATCTTTGGAAACCACTTATAGAGTCCTGAACTGCATGAGCTCTCACTACGCTGTATACAATGACAAATCCATAGACTTTTATTCTGGGTCATTCAGTTTGAGCCCGACTTGGATAGGCAACTCTCTCCCAGCCCATCAAGAGTCACCATATGGTTATGATTCCTTGGTCTGAATAATTCTTACACATTTACTAATCATCAGTTTGTGTGAGATATGTGCTATATGTTTGGAATACATACACATTTAACTATAATCAAAGTCTGTGCCTTGAGGGCTATATAATCTTTTAATTAAAGCAAATGCAGTAAATGCTCTGAGAGAGATTTATCACATATATTTACACAAATATTATATAACATTAATTACATATTATATATAAATTATATAATCATATTTATTATTTATTATATATTATTTATTATTTTTATATTTGTATAAAAGTATACTGTATAAATATGTGATATATATTTATAATTTTGTATATCAGTTAACAAATATATCATGTATGTAGAGCGAGAAAGAGTGTTTTGTATAACACAGAGTGGAGAGGAAACAAAACAAATATGAAACACACACCTGGAGAACATGCATTGTGAAAGGTTTTGGCAAAAGCATTTCTTTCCACCAGGAGTGAGACCTACACTCTGAGAAGGTAAACAGACACTTGGGGAAATCCAGTACCAAATCCATAAGGAAGCCTGGATTTCGCACACACTGACCCTCGGGCATAGGCATTTGTGACGACCAGATGATCTAGATCACGGCAAACTGAGAAAGAATAATAAACTAAATTCCTTCAGTCACACAGACCTTCACACATACCAAGCTAATGCAACTTGCAAAATTTAAAACATACCAATAAGCTTTTTATATCAACTATAAAGGTAGTGAAATATATCATGTCACTAGAGAATAGTTTCAAACTCAACTTGCTTCCCTTCTCTGTGGCCACGTAAACTCTGGTTACATGCGTCTTCTATTTTCAGGACTGCTCTTCTGTTCCTGTGTTTGATACCACTTCCCTGGTCTTCTCTATCCTTTTGTCTGTGCCCTGAACTAAGTATCATTTAGGCATCGTCTTTCTCTTCTCTTAGCTTGAATAATGGTCATCAGTTCCCATCTTTAGGAACTTTGTTTTCTTTTTGCTCTGGAGAATCTTATCATAAGGATAGCCTCTCAATAAGATATTTTTAATCGGACTGCTTGACCAATGCTAGAAAACACCACCTATGTATTCTGCTTCACAACCCATAGGGGATTAATCCAAATGTGCTTAAATGCTATCTCATCTTCCTCAAAACTGCTCATTCACAATGAGCAACTATAAAAAAGATAAACTTGAGGCTTTCATAGGTAAATGGATGCAACTAGAGACCATACTCATAAGTGAAATAAATCAGAGCCACATGCATAAACATTGTATTGTCTCCCTAGTGTAAGAATCTGAAGGAGTAAATAAACTAAAAAGGTATAACAGATATTATGAAATGCAAACAAACTGCTCAAACAGAAGGGACAACTGGGATTAGGGAAAGAAAAAGAAAGGGGAAATACATATGTTTATAGAAGGATAGGTAAGAGAACAGTACCGCTAATGTCTATTGGTTTATTGAAAGGAACAGTTAATGCTTAAATTTGTTTTAACCAATTTTGCATGCTTATATATGGTAATCTGAACAACTAATTTGAAGACAACAATATACAAGAACCATTGGTGAATTCCTACCATCTTCTTCCCACATCTTGTTTACTGTATTGTTTGTGATTATTTTTTATTCTCTTTAAAGTCTTGATCAATCTTGCATTCTTACATCTGGTAATCTGAGCAACTTCGTTGAAGATAAAAATATGCAATATAACAACCATTGTTAATTCCTACCATTTCGTTTTGAAACCCTGTACCATTTTTATTGTTTTTTTTTTTATCTTGGTTTGCTTTTGTCTATGCTATTGTTATTTTTTTAGTTTTGTATTCTCTTTAAAATAAAAAAACACCCCGCTCATTCTCTTGTATTCTCTAGCTTCACCTGTATAATATTTTCAAACTCTAAGATTCCCTGAGACCGAGGACTGACTGATTTGGCTTTGTGTGCTCCAGTTCTAGCACAGAGCCTGCAGTAGAGTTTGAAGAGCCAAAGGCAGTGTGGTGCTGCGACGCACGTCGGCACAGTGCTGCAGCCAGGGGTGCCCTGAGGCAGGTGACGCCGTGTTCCTTTGCAGCAGCAGGAGGACGGCTGAGAGTACGGGTAGGAAGAACTTCATGGAGGAGGAAGCTCCTCCGGTGAATACTGAGGGACTGTCCAGTTGAAAAAGGGCAAAAGCAAGAAGAACCGCAAGGGGATGGCTCGTATCGCCGTGCAGTGTGCATGGGAAATAAGTACTTCGTAATACTAGAGCACAACTCACTACGCCGCAGCACCCAGCGCTGCCTTTGCAGTTTGCTAGTTAGGGCCCTACGGGGAGCTTAGCGTGCCGTGCTAAGAAACCTGGACTTCACACATCCATAGTAGATCGCCACGAGAGGGTTGTGTCAAGGGAAGTTGCACAGTCATGTGCTGATCTTAGACCAAACGCTATGAACGGAGCAAAACGAAGGTGGTGGAGGGAGAGAGAAGAGGTTGAACAGAGAACAGGGTGAAAAGGCTGCTTTGCAAAAATGTCATGAAGTAAAACCAGAAGAAAAGGAAACCTCTAACTAGAATGTCTACTTTGAATTTATTTTAATACCACAAGAGATTTCTGTATTATTTGGAGGAATTTTACCTTTGTAAAATAAAATAACACAAAGATATTAAACATTCACTAGGAGGAATGGGTACAGCTCCGTTACAGATAGGATTTAGGCCCCAAGAAAAATGCATTATGTAAATCAATTACCAAGCATTTACAACACGTTGCAGCCATACGGCGAGTTTGCTCGGAATGACACTCCTCCGGGGCCCTTAATTAGATGCACCTGACGTGGATTTATTTTTTAAATGAGAAAGTTTGCCTCCCTGCTAAGTGGTTCTGAAGCACGTTGCTGGAGCTGCTCTGGCGCTACTGGGTGTACAGCGCACATTTGCTAATGCAATCACTGAAGCCCAGACTGCTTTCATCAGTGGTACAGGTTACTAGAAAATATTGCACATTCACATTTAGTAAGTGTGAATTACGAATACATTAAATGTGTAGGGTATATATTTAATTGTTGGTCAAATAGGAAATCAATAGCAAAGCTTTTTATGTCCCAAATATTTTAAATATCTTAATCCAAAGGTAAGAAATCTCCAGGCTTATGTTTCCATCTCATGCTTACATTGCTCTATTTCTTTGTGTACAATTCTCAATAAACTTTATGCTTTTGAACATTTTTATAGTTACAGAAAATTTACAAAACTTGTGCAGTGAGTTCCCTATATTCATCATGTAGTTTCTTATATTAACTGTGGTGCATTTGTGAAATTAAAAAATTAGCATTGATGCATTACTAGTAAATAACAGTTTTTCTTTAGTTTTTCACTTGTTTCTCCACAAATGTCCTTTTTCTGTTCCTAAATACAATCAGAACATCACATTGCATGCAGTCACTATGTATCCTCTGTAATTTCCCCATCTTCACTGTTTCTGAGGCATGGTCAGGTGTTTTCTAGAACATTCCTCATTCTAGGTTCATCTGGTACTTCTGTCATGATCAGACTGGTGTTATGGGCTTTGGGTGAAGGCCACATAGAGAGAGGACTGCTGACTCTTCAGGATGTGCAATAGCATTATGACTTATCATTGCTGATGATAACTGTAATTATCTGGTTAAAATGGTGTCTGCCACAATTCCCCACTGTAAAGGGATTACTTTTTAAAATTTTTCCTGCTCTGTTTTTTTTAATCAGTCACTAAATACAGCCCACCTGTGGGACATTATGGTTCACTTCATGCCTGTAAAATTACAGGGAATTTTTCTATGCAGGGAGATTTTTCCCTTTTTCTCCACATATTAAACTGTTCAACTATCTATTAGTATGAACTCATGAGTGTTATCTTATTGCACTTGAGCTACAAAAATAAAATATCATAAACTGGATTATTTATAAACAGTAATGTTTGTCTCCCATGGTTTTAGAGGCTAGGAATTTGTGATCATGATACAAACGACTCATGTTCTGGTGAAAACCCACTTCCTGGCTCATAGATGGTGATCTGGCCATCTTGTCACTGTGTCTTCACATGCAGGAAGACATGAAGTCATTATTTGGAGACTCCTGTCTCACTCATGAGGACCCCATCCTTGTGACCTGGTCACTTCTCTAAGGCCTCACGCTGAGTACCACTGACATTGGAGATCAGGTTTCAACACGAGTCTGCGGGGAGAGAGCACAGATATATAATCTATAGCAGTACTTTGCACATTAACCCAATAATATGTATGGCATTGCTCAAGTTGATCCACATATGATCAGGTTACCTCCTCTCCCCTTTGTCCTGCCCACACATTAGAAAAGAAACACACTTCCTTACTTTTGGCCCTGCAAGATGCTCCATGATTATCCTGTACAATCCCTTCCCCAGTCCTAGAATAAGCATCTCTCCAGAGAATTCTTTTGCTGGAGATTGGTTTTTAGCAATCAATACCCAGACTACAATGCTCTTTGAAAATGTTTTTCCATTGCTCTTCATTTATTCTTAGAGCACACCACAAAGATCACTTTGTCTTGTCATCGTGTCCAAAAAGCAGCCATGTGACTTGAGGAATTTTTAAAAATATAAATTCCTGGTGCCCCTGGCTGGCAGCTGAGGCTCAGGTAGTGTGCAGCTGGGCACTGTGCTGGTATGTTTGGTGACTGTGTTGTTATACAGTCATGTGACTTTGTAATGAAGAACACTTCAGGAATTATATTCACGGAGCCATCACTTTCCCTTCTCAGCGTAGCAGAGTGAGGCCCAGAGATTGAAGCTCAATGCCCCAAAACACACAGCAAAGGAAGTTGTCTCTTCAGCCCTAGTCAGTTGTTCCCCCTGTGGAGTCCTTTGGAGCACTCATAGCCTAAAGAATGTGATGCTTTACCCTGGCTTTTCTGAGAGCTCTAAACGTCTCCACTCCTAGCTCCGCTGTCTGCAACTCTGCTAAATGTCTGAGGTGGCATCTTGCAACTAGTTACTTCTTAAAACCATATAAAGGAGTTAAACGGGCCAGGGTGGAGAACCACTGCTATAAAGGAATAGGCCCGCTCTCACGTGAGCTCAGACACTACAGATTATGTTTTCTTTCTCGTCACATCTCTGAGTAATGCTCAATTTCTACTGTATAATTTGACTTCTCGGGTTCATCAGTGTACTGGGACAAACATGCCATGGCACTACCTGAGCTTGTATGGTGCTGGCCCCCGGAGAAGAGATTAAGGATGAGTCATCCGAAGTCTCTCTCATCTGAGAGTTTACACAATAGGAGAGGCGCATCAGAACCGGTACTAATTAGTGGAACAGCAAACAGGGGTAGGTGAAGGAAGAGGACCATGAAGCGTCAGGGTAGGGAATGGAGGTTCAAAGGAATTAGACTTTAAGTCGATAATTTTATTCTTTGGCTGAAGCAAATGATGCCTTCCTTCTGAGACCTTATTATACTCTGTCAATGGCATTTACCGAAGCTGTAGCTTTTTGGGGAATCCAGCAGTCATATTATTTTGCCTGAAAAGTCCATTAGAGTCATGTGTTAGCTAACATGGTTATCGCCCAGGTCTCGATTAAGCTCCCAGAAGCAGGAGGCTAAGCAAACCATGTTAACAATGAATCCAGCTGCAAGGAAACTTATGTTATTTTTAGCTATCTTGTCTGAAAATTGCTTTGTCCCATCACTGAGCAATGCTTTTATTACTGTTTCTACTGCTGGCAAATTAGATTGGGTGTTGTAGAAATTATGCATAACTGCACTGTTTTTAATATTTGCTACTGTAATCATTTCTGTAATTATGATACAGAAGCAACCGCTGCAAGCTGTTCTGTGGATGGCTATTTCACTGAGTTGTAATGATGGTATCTATAGAAAATTCTATCCTCCAAGGGCCTGCTAGCAAGGGCCTCCCTGGTGGGGTGAGGCAGATAAGCTTTATCAGATGGTGTTAATGAGCTTGATTTATGATGCTGGTGGTTCAGTCTGACACATTATTTTGGGTTTTAGACATTCAGATTCCAGCCTTTGGAATATTCTCCCCCATCCCTTGAGAAAAGAAAGAAACTTGTTAATATTGGAAACCAACAGGCATTGTAAAGTAATATTGCTCACACACGTTTTCTTGTAAAAACCATCTCCAAAGTGCAAGGTCAGGTTGTATACTACGTTCCACGACCAAGACACATGAAACTCTTAATTGAATAACCGCGACTTATTAATTAGGAAGTGGGTTCCACATGAGCTCTGGATGTGCCTGAAAGATGGCAATGAATAGGTCCATTACCAGCTTTCACACAGGGAGGCGGTGCCCCTGCAGCTCCTGATCTCCTGGTGAAGCCTGTGGCTTATCAATTCCTGCTCTGGCTGCTTTGTGCTATTGCCAGAGAATGAGTGTGCACACAGCATGTGAGCGTACCCCTCCCACCAGTCCAGCCTAACAAGTCTTAGACATAAATAGAGATAGCAGAGACTCATGGGGTGCAATTCCCGGGTCTCCGGGGGAGTTTCCCATTCCATGGGCCCCTTCTCCTGCCCCCTGCCCGGGGACAGCACAGTGCCTGGAGTCCAGTCACTTGAGCTTCAAGGGAGCACTGGGCTCTTTCCATGTTCCCGTTAGGAAATTCAGATATCATGGAGACTAACAGTACATTCACATGGGTCTGCATAATTGCATTTCACTAAGCAGATTATGGCAAATTGGCCAAAACCGAACAGGCTGCCTACAGCTGTAATGAATTGCTCCTGCTGTAGGGTCAGCGTGAGAGGCTAGAGGGTGTTAGTGGGGAGTCAGGCTATGAATTGTATTAGACTGCTAAATGTGAGTTTTCTCCCTATAGCTTTATTGAGATATGATTGAAAAAATTAAAATATTTTCATGTTTAAGTGATAGACACACACAGTGTAAAACGTTCACCACAGTCAAGTCAGTCAACATCATCTCACGGGGTTAGCTTTTATGTGTGTGTAGAGCCTGTGTGGTAAGAACATGCAGGATCTACTTGTTTGGCAAATTTCAAGTATATGATGCCCGTTACTAACTGGAATGATCATGCCACAAGATGATGAAAGCACTCTGTGCCTCTTGCCTGTAAACTCTGCCGCCGGCATCTCCTCAAGCTGTTCAAGCTTCACCATTACAGTAGAAGAGAGCAGAGGAAGCTGGTATGTACGACAGGGCACGCGGGCAGGAGAACAGGGAAAGGACCTCTGCAGGAAGACATCACTGCCTCTAGCAGGGCCCTTCTTTGGCGAGCAGGAAGGCGGCTGTGGGCACTAGAGCATGGTGGCCAAAGCAGCGGGTCAGAAACATGTTCTGTTCCCTGGGAACAATTTGTACACTCTTCCCTGTTTGGTAAGCTAGGAAGTCAGGTGCTACAAGTCTCTGCCAATATCTGAATATCTTTTGGATGAGCTAGAAACAGCACGGCCCCCGGTGATCACCTCCTGGCAAGTCGTGTGAAAAACTTTCTGAAAAAGTTTCAGAACTCCCATCCACCCCTTCTGCTGTCTCTTTTCTCTCTGCTTCCTTTGCCATCACACTCTTGGTCATGACCTGCAACCTGGTTTTTGATTGTTCCTCTTTTCTCCACATGATTTCCTGTTTCTTTCTCTGCCTCTGTGTCCCTCTTCACATCTCTTTCTATTCTGCTCTGTTTAGGCTTTCTCTTTTCTTTATTTTGTCTTTTTGAGACAGAGTCTTGCTTTGAAGTTCAGGCTGGGCTTGAGCTCACTTTGTAGCCTGGGCTGGCCTCAAACTCACAACGATCCTCCTGCCTCAGCCTCCCCAAGTGCTGGGATTACAGATGTGCGCCACCATACCCGGCTCTCTGCCCTGTTTGAGGAGTAGATTGTGGTGCAGAAATGGAAGTGCCCAGGATTATTTTGTGGTAACTAGAAACATGAGATTCAGCAGAAGAGAGAGTCCAGGAAAATAAATGTCAGACAGGGTTCCGTCTGCGTCATTCTTCCCATAGCACACTCTCCTATATTTTATTCTTCTCTACAAGCACGTCCGGTCTTTGTCTTCTTTCACCTTTGTGAATGCTGATGACCTGACAAAAAGCAGACATAATTGGAAAAATTCATTCTAGCATTTACCTTATGGTTTCTGTTTGTGAGCACCCTGTTGATCAAGAAAAGAGCTATGAGCTCTCTGGCACGCAAACCGGAGGAGGAGCGGCAGCCGTGGATCAGCGAGAGCAGCCAGTTCAGCAACGGGCTGGAGGACCGAGGCTTGCTAGAAAGCAGCACCAGGCTGAAGCCTCACGAAGCCCAGAACCACAGAAAGGAGGCGCTGTGGGTGTCCTGGTTCTCCGTTATCACCACACTGGCCCTTGCCGTGGGCAGAGGTGAGCAGAGTCCTGAGAGCTGGTCCAGAACGGGAGAGGAGAAAGCGCAGCCCGGAAAGGGAACAGCGGCGGTCAGAAGGAGTGGTCGAATCCAGTGTGCAGAATCGCCGCTCTGCAGAAATCTTTCTAATCAGTCCCCTGAGGCAGGCTGGAGTCAAGGCAACCAGTGAGCAGCCCACCACACCCAACTCTACGCCTGCCCCGAGGACACGGCCTCAGACCTCTCCACTGTGTGAGCAAATACCAGCAAAGAGTAGCAGAAAGCAATGGAAGCGACCTCAGGACAACAGGGATCCAGTCAAAAAACAAAAGGGAGCTGGAGCACAACAGGAAGAGTGAGCTGCAGACGGAGGCGGCTACGCGGCCCCGCGCACTTCTCACTCCCACACCAAGCAGGAAGCATGAGCTGAGTTACTGGGATTCAGCTCCCACCCTGAACTCCCTCTCTGAGCACCGTGAGCCCTGGTGGCCTGAGCAGGAACCATGTGATCCTGACAATGGGCTGAGTCGACAGGCTTCAGGACTCACCCTAAACTGCTAATATGAGCACCAAGAGGGACTCCACACTGCTTGCATATATGAAAAATGTATGAACCCATAGCGTCAAACTACATGGAAAGCAGCAGTCCTGGAGCCTGAGAGACAACAACATACTCTACACAGCAGACCCGAGAAAATCCTCCAATTCTTTCCGAGAACTAATAACTAAACTTAATACACACCATGATCTACCACGGTGAGCACAGGTGAAGGAGACCTCACGCCACTTGTGCCCAGCATCATAAGTGCATCCAATGCCCAGTGAGACTGAGTGGTGGAACGAGGCGAAGACATGGAACTGGGGTGTAGACCCGCCTCTCTAGCTGGGAGGGGTTAGTCTCCAAAGACACTAATGGCCTATGAGGGGATACCAGGCACTTTGGCGGGGAGCTCGGAGGCCTGAGGGGGGAGGGGCCTCCCTTTGGGTTACATGAGAGCCCCAAGGACCTAGACTGAGCCTCCCACAGAACGGCACTGAGACAAAGGCTGGGAGTCCACGGGGCTGACCCCGCGGACTTGGATCAGCAGGGTAGAGCCCCGCCCCCAGGGCATGTCAGGAGCTCTGACCGTCCCCTGGGGTGTGTCAGGTGCTCCACCCTGCCCCTGAAACTCCACCCAGCCCCCTGAGGCATGCCAGGCACTTCACCCCCCCAACTCCACTCAGCCCCCGGGACATGCCAGGAGATCCACCACGGCCCCAGGGTGTGCCAGGCACTCCGCCCTGCCTCCGGAGCCCCACTCGACCCCTGGGGTGTGCCAGGTGCTCTGCCCAGATCCCAGGGCATACCTGGAACTCCATTCGGCCCCCGAGGCATGCTAGGCACTTTGCCCGGCCCTCAGGGTATGCCAGGTGCTCCACCCAGCCCCTGGGACATGCCAGGAGCTCCACTCAGCCCCCGGGGCGTGCCTCGCACTCCACCCTGCCCCCAGAGCTGCACTTAGCCCCTGGGGGGTGCCAGGCCTGTGCCCCACCCTGGAGCTCCACTTGACCCCTAGGGTGTGCCAGGCACTCTGCCAGGCCACTGAGGTGTGCCAGCCACTTTGCCTGGCCCTCAGGAAGGCCCTGAAGACTCACCTGAGCCTATAGATGCGGTGGCACTGACAGAGCCTAGTGCTTCACTGTGTAACCCCGCCTACCCGACTGGACACTCCACAGCTGTGAGGGATTGCCAAAGGGTGCTTCTCCACTTCCTGCCATAGTAATCTATAAACACCCACATAATATGCAGCATATTTAGAAGCAGCCAAGTCTCTGCCCAAAGTAAGAGCATGAGGGAGTAAATAAACCAAAAGTGCAGTTATTACGAGTGGGAAGACCACTGACAGGGTGATAGAACAACAGTGGTGAAGTGGAGAAAATTGATTAATTGAACAAGTCATCATCTATATAACTGAGTAATAAAGATGAAGATAACAGTATGTAATACAACATTCAGTGGTAACACCCTACTATTTTCTCTGTAATCTGGTATTTCCTTTATTGTTTTTATGTTAACAAATGCAAAGACAACACTATGTAATACAGCATCCAGGGATGGTTCCCTATTGTCTCCTCTGTAATTTTTATATCCTTTATTGATTTTGTTATAACAAATAAGAAGATAACTATGTTATACAGCATCCAGTGCCAATTCCCTGCTATCTTCTCTACAACTTGGTATTTTCTGTATTGTTTCTGTTTTATTCTGGGTTCTTTTGTCTTAAAAATAAAATTAAAAAGAAAATAGCTATTGTACTAGCCTTCCTGATTTTGTATTTTAATCAGCTTTCTTCCTACGCATAACTAAAACTAAACATGCTTCCTGAGTTACATCATTTTAACAATGACATCACTCGAGCACTGTCACCTAGATAAGAGAGTACTTACCACAGTGACAGAGCCTCTATCTTTCATTACCTACAAAATTTTGACAGTTGGGAAAGACTGATGGAACATTTACAGCAGGATATAAATGTAACACATCTTGGTGGTCAAAGTCATAGTAATTTCTTACAAATTGCTATATTTTCATAAAGATTAAACTGAGTATAAGGTGTACATATTGCAATTAATTTCTGAAGTTGACTTGACCAAAATATATCCTTTTCCTTGAAAAATTGTAGTGAGATTATTAAACATAGAAACACTAATAATAGAATGCCAAATTGACTTCTTAAACATCTTTAATTATTGCAGCTATAACCTATATTTGATGAAATACTCTGTTAAAATATATTTTCCTTTAGTTTCGACTGTACACTTAGGGGTTTTCAACAAATTTAAATATTAGGTGTATTTGCTTTGCATTGTGTGCATGATTCTGTATGTTTTCCTTCATAAATAAACAAAGTGAACTCAGTGTACATTTTAGGTGACATATTATCATGTACAATGTTTGAATTCACCATCTAATTAAAGAAAAATCAGATGATCATTTATGTATTTTTATGTTTCCACTAAAAAAGGAATAAAACATAATCAATTTAGTCTCTTATTAATTCACTTGTCTGTCAAGAAATTTAGCGTTTAATAGATAATAGACCCAGCGAATTGTCTTTCATCAGACCTACTAAGCATTCACAAATTCAATTTCTCATTGCCAAAGAAGCACAGAGCATTGCGACAGAGATTTGAATAAAGAAAAGTGTTTATTAAATGTAATGTGTTCTCTGGTCTTTCCAGGGATAGAATAGTAAGTTTATTAATAAATTTATCCAGGTTGAGAAAGAATTATGTCTTTTAATAAATAGCATCCATATGTATGTTTTCTTGTACTCATTTACCAAAGAATGGATTGTCACAGTACCCAATCAAAGCACTGAAAAGTAGCATGAATCTATATTTATCTGACAATATTTATAAACAGCACTCATTTCTTTTATAAAGTTGTTTTGTATATGGGTGGGTAATTGGATGACTCCTTGCTCCCTGAAATAGACATCCCAGCCAGAAGATTGACTATTTTATCAAGATTTTTCATGACCTAAAGCTAAGCAGATAACACAACTCGATACTTAGACAAAAACTAATGATAATATTATCCCCTTACTCATAGCCAAAATTAGCTTTCTGCCTTAAGTTTTTCACTCTTAGAACTAAGAGTATATCCATTCAAATATGCTACAATGTGATTATTTTGTAGCATAATGTGGTGGTGCTGGTGGTGGGAGGGGTGTGAATTTTTCAGTTCACTGGAAATCTTTAAAAATTGAATTATAATTTTTATATCTGTTCAAGCAAGGAGATTAAGGTTTTTTCATTCATAAAGGAAAGAGCTTTCCCCAAAAGAAGTGGAGAGCAGATTGTGTAAATTGGTCAGACCTCAAGAGGCTACCAGTACATCTGAAGCATCTTTGACCTTGGTGTAAAGCTACGTAAAGGACAGAGATTTAAAGTGACAGAAACATATCTGAGTATTGCATTACAACTTACTAGTTGTAAGACCTCAATCTTCAACCCTTCTGTTCCTCATAGATAAAATTAGAAAAATTAGAAACTGGAAGAACAGCATCTACTTGGGACTACGTGAACATTGCTTTCTTTTAATAGATATACAGTACCTAGTACAGTGCCTGGCATATGGTAGTTATCGTAAATGTTGATCTCTTCATCTACATTTATTCTAATTCCACAACCCCGTGTCTCCAGTTATGAGTAGAGTTAGAAGCAGAATTAGTTAAAAGTGGAAGTGATCAATTTAAGTCCAGTCTGAAAATCCCATCTCAAGAAAAGAGAAAAACTGAGGGCCGAGAAGCTCACAGGTGTGGCAGCCGGTCAGCGAGATGTGAAGATGAATCGCCCAAGCTCGTTACCTTCAGGATGAATCAGAGGTTTGAAATGCCAAGGAGGAATTGTATTCTCCATGAAAATCTCTTTGTACTGCTTTCCCTGTGGGAGAAGGTAAGAGACTATGTAGCAATCACCTTACCATGCGTAAAAGGAGCTCTGGAAAACTCCTCTGAGAATCTGGGTTGTATTCACTCAACTTTGTAGGAAGCAGAGATTCATGTTAGTATCAAGCCTGTTTCTCATTAGCACAGCAGAGAATTACACTAGAAAAAGGTGCAAATCCTTCGGTGGTGAGACGAAAGGTCATGGACTCGGGGCCAGAGAAGAAGCCCTCAGTAAGAAGGCGTCTTTCTACCTAAGGACAGCCAGTCCATGAGGCCTACAGCATGGAGTTCCATTGCCAGGCACTCAGGGTGTAAGAGAGGAAGTCAGAACAAAACTTTACACAATTTGGTAATTTTAAGTGTAAGTTTCAAGTGAGGAGCTTTACTGAGAAGCTCAAAACTTGTCCTTAGAATGACCTTATGATTGTACTCTACTGACTTCTCCAACAATGCTATCTCTTACAATGAGTGAGAGGACAACCTCCTTCTCTCTTTCAGCCTATCATCAGTCACCTAGCCAGACAGAATACTGCAGGGTTATTATCTTAGAAAGTGTCACTGCTCCACAGATAAAGTTTGTATACTTTGACATTTTGCTTTCCTTAGTGAAATGCCAGAGGCTCAGCCTAATCACCCTGTGTTAAATTTCTGTGGTTGAAAATTCTATTCTTGTGCTCAGAGCTTCCAATCAAAATTTCAGGACATTGATCTCTTTCTTAGATACATAAGAATGTGTAAGAATTATGGGGTATATAAAGAAACTGCTGCCATAAAAGAAAGCAAAATAAGCAAAATGGGAAAAACAAGAAATAGAAGATGAGAAAAGATTTTAAAAAGAACTATAGTGAACGTCACCAGAGATAAAATCCCACATACACATGGACCAGGATGCTAAAACAAAATAGACAATTACAATAACAGTCTTGATAATTAAAATACTGTATGTGCTAGAACAAATTAACAGATTGTTTATTATTAAATGGAGTTAATTAAATAGACTTAATTCTCAATAAATTGCTGAGAAATAGAGTAAAGATAAGGGGGAGGGAGAAAGAAGGGAGAGAGAACAAAATTATAGGATTATTCCAGGAGATACAACATTCAATTGAAAAATAATATTTTCTGACAGAGAAAGAGAAAAGAAAATGGAAAAATCACAAAATGAATAAATCAGAACATCTTAGCATTGAGTGACTTGAGTTTTTAGATGGAAAGGGTTTTGGCATCATGACTAACACAAACAAAACAATAAAAATTTCATTTAAAAATATCATCTTGAAATCTCAGAGTTCTCTAAATACAGGAAAGACCCTAAAATATTTTGGAGGGAAGAAACAGAGACGTTACAGAGAAAGATAATTAAGATTTACATTTCCTTCAGAATTCTCAATGGCCACAATTAAAACTAAACAGCAAAAAACAATGGCTTTCAAATTTTGAGTAAAAATGATTTCCAACTCAGAATCATCTGTTTATCTCATCTAGCAGCCCAGCAAAAGGTACAATAAAGATGTTTTCTGTCTTGTGAAGAATCAACATTTTACTCCCCCTGAACTCTAAAACTGATGTTTGAAATTTAAAATGAAATAAAATGAACATGCTTTCAAGAAAACAAAAATGAGACTGAGAAACCAGGGTTCCAATGCCAAAGGGAGGAAAGGGGCTCCCTGAGTGAAGATTAATTGAAGAGCCACGTGTCAGCTGAGCTTGGGACCCGGAGAGCCCCGGACAAACAGTAGCGGAGAGTAGCATGCCATGGAAGGTCTGATCCAGAAGAACAGTACAGGGGGATGGACAGAATACTGGATGTTTGGCTGTATTAATGAGTTTTCATGTCTTACAGCCCCCAAACTGACAGCACTGCTTTGGGAGGGTGGGAAGGTGATATGCATATGCTCTGCTGGGGAGCGTGTATGAGTGAGATAGAAATGCTAAAAATGCGAGACTAATTAGACAGCAGTATAAGCTTATTGTTTATTTCATTTCAAGGGGTTGCTTCCTAAGTTCTTTATAAATAGATGGCTGACTTGTAGAGGACTTATATCTGAAAAGGACGAGAAAGAATTTACAATTGGGAGTTTTCTAATGTAACCACTGAGAGGGAACTCAGGCAACTCTGGTAAGGACTGACTCTCGAAAGTGTAGTCACACGGAGGGCCGCGTGAAGGCTGTCCTCACTGAGAACTGAGAGGGAGAACTCAAGTTATTTCAAGGGTAATTTAGCAATGATAACTAAACAGATAAGAATAGCAAAAATGAAAATTATAGGGCAATAACACTCATTAATATTCATTAAAAGTTTTTTAAAATATTCACTACTGAATCTAGGAATAAATTTGAAAATCAATATATATCATCTCTATGTTAGTTCTATCTTGAGCGTGCAGCCTTGGTTTTTAGATTTTAAAATATAATAGAATTTATCACAAAAACAGATTAAAGGAGAAAGTCCCAATTATCATCTCAATAGTTGCTCGCAAAGCATTCAATAGAATTCAACATTAATTCATGAATAAAAAGAAAAACCTCTAAAAAAATTATTGAAAGAACTTTTCTATTCTTGATAAAAGGTACTCAAAAATTGTACAGCAAAATCATAATAACGTAAAACACTAGCAGCATTCTCTTTAACAGCAACTGCAGGACAAAGACTCACGCTTTCACAGCTTCTATGATATGCTAGATGTTCTTGCCAGCACAGCAAAAAAAAAGATACAATTATGAAGTACGTGTTCTAGGAAAAAGAAGAAATAAAAATGTCATTATTTCCAGATGCTATTATAATTTCCCACAAAGAAAATCTAAGAGAATCTGTAGGCAAATAATCTGAACTAGTGACAATCTAGCAGGGACGTAAGATCTATGGAAAAATTAAACTGCATTTGTATATAGCAGTAGCAATAGTAAATGTGTTTTAAAACACATCTCTATCATTGGTAGCAGTATCCAATATGAAAGAAATTTCATATTAAATGTCAAAAAGAAGCTCATGATTTTTATGGTGAAAATTATAGAACAATTATTATTGGGAAGACATTAAAGATGACCTACATAAAAAAGAAATATGTTTGTCAATAGTTTCAATGTATAGTGATAGCAATTCTCATTAAAATAATCTATATGTTCAACGAAAACCCAAAGAAATCCTGATGGGGATTTTAATGAAATTGTGAAGGTTGTTTTTAGAATTAATATGGGGAAACAAAAGTAAGAAACAAGATATTTCCTAAGAAGAAGAAAACAATAGCATTTGTCTTATAATAAATCTTATAAACCTATTTAAAGAAAGCAGAGTACTGGTGTAGGAGCAGATTAATAAATAAATAAAATAGAAGCCCCAAACAGAAACATATGTAGAAACTGGATATAGGAAATAAATCGAATTGCAGGTGAATGGGAAAAAGATTCTGGAAGTTGTTCTGGAGTAACTAAATAGACAAAGGGCAAATAAAATCCAGTCTTCCTTTCATGTGCTGCTCAGAACCCATCAAATTAATCTCATAATCTAAATGTGAAATTTAGAATGTAAGGAAATATTTTTGTGCTTTAAGAAATGGGGAGAATGTTTTAAACAAAACGTGATATACAAAGCAAAGCAGTAAATAGATTAAAATTAATCGTTTTGTCCATACATCACTTAAGAAGTGGGGAGGAGACAATAAGAAGATACTGATGAAACCTAAGTACAAAGTTCTAGAAATTAGAATATACAAAGTATTTCTATAAATCAATGAGAAAAAGATTAAAAACCAATTAAAAAACTGGCAAAAGAGGAAAGAAGTTAAGTGATCCACGACTTCAGATGATCTGATAGTACATGTAGAAAACCCTAAAGATTTCACCACAAACACTATTAGACTAGTAAATGGTTCAATAAAGTCGTATGATACTAAATTAACATACAAAAATCTTGAATGTTTGTATATGCGAATAGTGAGTCATCTTAAAACATACTAAAAGAAAAGTTCCATTTATAAAAGCAACAAAAATACTTAAGGATACATTTAACTAAGGAGGTAGAAGAGCTCTATACTGAAAACTACAAAGCACTGGTGGAAGAAATTTAAGAAGATACCAATAAATAGAAATACATCTGTGTTTGTGGATTGGAAGTGTTAATATTTTTTAAATGTCCATATTACCTGTGGTGGATTACTTAATGGTCAACTTGTACTACCCAGCTGAACTGAATCAGAGTGGTGCTGGGTGTGGAGGGCCCACCTGAGGACTGTAGCCAACAGCATAAGAAGAGAACTGGAGGGGAAGATGGTGAGCTGCTGATTCTCCTGGAGAAGCGGGTCACACTGGCTTGCCTGATACGAACTCAGCTGTTCTCACCCTCTAAGGAGCTCAGGTCCTCACTATCACTGGGAATGGCTGTGGCTCTCTTTGGGGGAGCTCTGGTCTTTCCTTGAGCCTCGCTTCCTGGCTCCGGTGCAGATCCCTCGGCCTGCTGGCACAGATCCTTCATCCCGCTGGCACAGACTTTCTAGCTTCCACCACTGACCTTTGGGCCTTCCCAGTACAGATTTGTATCAGGCATTGTCGTGGGCTGGACTCATCGAGGACGTTGCCATGGGCTCTAGGTCTTCAGCTGGATTCACAGGACTTTGCCGTGGGATCCAGGTCCTCAGCCGGATTCTTTGGATCTCTAGCGCACAGACAGATCTCCCACACTCTTCTGCATCTGACTCTTTGGGTGAATATTTTAAAATAATCTTATAAATTATGTGTTCCATATTAAATCCATTTCCTTTTAAATCCTGACTGCAACATGACCCAAAGTAATGCAGGGACTCAATGCAATCCCTATCAAAATACTAATGACATTCTTCACAGAGCTAGAGAAACAACCATAAAATTTACATAAAAGCACAACACAACTCTGAACTGGAAAAGTTCCACTGCATTGGCCTGGGCAATAATTTTCTGCATATGAGCTCAAATGAACATGCAATAAAAGCAAAAATAGGCCAACTACAATTTCCATAAACTATAATGTGCACAGTAAAGAAAACTACAAGGTGAATAAACAACCTACAGAGTGGGAGAAAATATTTGCAAACTGTACATCCAAATAGAGGTTAAAATTCAGAACATTTTGGACCTAGTTTAAAAATGGGTAAGTATCTAAATAAAGATTTCTTGAAAGAAACCGTAAGAATGGTCAACAGGGTAGGGCGTAGTACCACACACCTGTAATCATAGTACTCAGGAGACTTAAAACCAACTTGTTCTACACAGCGAGTTCAAGCTCAACCTAGACAAGACAGCAAGATCACCACTCCCTCAAAAGATATTCAACAAGTATATGAATAAATGATCAGCATTCTTACTTATAAAGGGAACATAAATCAGTAGTTAAAAATAGTTTACATTAACAAATTATTAGTAGCTCATCATTAGTACAGGCATTATGTAAACTAGTATGGGAGCACCACAAAATTAAAATAGAACTGGTTTATGATCCAGAAATCTCACTACTAAGAATATATCCAAGAGATATAAAACCTGTATGTCTCATGTTCTTTAGAGGTAATATAAAATGGCATAGCCGCTCTGGAGAGCAAACTAATGGCTTGTAACGTGAACGTTTTCTTGAAAAGCAATTTGAACTGCACATTTCCATGTTCACGTGAAGTATAACTCACTGAATTGAAAGAAGATTCCATGAATTTACACTTCACATAAGAGGTATGATCCAAATAATGATGAAGGTTTAAAATAACAGTCTGAAAACTGTAAAGAAACAGTCTGAAAACAATAAAAGGAACATTGCAATTAATCCCCTTAAAATCTTCACTTTGAATGTACTTACTCCATCATCTGGCATCACGCAACTTCTTGCTCTTCCCCAGGATCAAAATGAGCTCGAAAGGTAAATGTTTTGACTTGATTCAGGACCTCGAGACAGCCATGATAACACAGCCCAGGATATTTATGAAACAGTAACTCCAGAACTGCTTCAGAAAGTGGTAGGAGTTATAGGATCAATGAGTTCAAGGCAAGGGGGCATGATTACAAGGGAGACTAATCATAATGTGTCTTTTACTGCAATACAAATCTTTTTATATTCAACTTTTCACCATATGCTTAAATATTCACCACAGTTTCTATATAAATAGGCCAATGGAGAAGGAAAAGTTCTTTTTTATAAGATGTAAATTAACAAATGTAGAAAGAAATCACCACTTGGCCAATATTATAATTAAAAAGATGAGTCAGGCAACAATCATCAATGGATGCTAAAACTAATAAGTAACCGTTTGACGGGAAAGTGGCATATCGACATAGACTTAAAGTGTCTTCAAAGAGAATTTTTTATTATACATAGAATAAATAGGGATTTTCACCTGCTGCACACCAATTTAGCCAAGCAGTGCAGATAACACCGCCGGTGAGGGACCAAGCCGGCACCCTTCACCTCCAGAGAAAATGGGCGCACAAGGAGATGACACCACTGCTGTGTTATTCCTGCCCCCACAATTCATAACTTCAAACTAATGATGTGGGAACTTCAAACACACTGCAAAATATCCATCCTGTGGTCTTCCAGCATACAAATACTATAAGAGATTAAAACACTGAAAAATGGGTATTAGAGGAATGAGTGAGATGTAACAACTAACTGCAACAGCTAATTCTGGGTTCAGTCTTGGAGCAAAGTGTGGAAGAAGAGAATGATTACAATATCCATCATTGGGAGAAAAGTGGTGAAATGCAAGGCCTAGAAATTAGATAACATTGTACTAATGTTAACTCTGTGGTCGAATAAGGAGTAGTCCTTGTTTTCCAAAGTTACAAACAGAAGTATTTAGGAACCATCCCATGAGTAGCTGAGAAAAAAATGTGTCAAATACATTCATGTGTGCAAACCTCTGTAGTTCCTGTTATTGCTGCCGTTTTACCAGTCGTACTTAAATAAAATGATGTCAGTGCAAGGGCAAGATTACTACTGATAAGAAAAGATGAAATGTAATAAAGTAAAAAAGATAAAGGATTATCTATAAAAAAGAAACACTCGGATTAAAATTTCACTAAGGAATGCTTCAATTACCTCATCCAAAATGAAAATTAGAAACCATTTGCTGTGGATCTTGGGAGAGAGAGAGAGGGAGAGAGAGAGACAGGGGGAGAGAGAGAGAGAGAGACCTGGAATAGCACGAGGTGACAGAAGAGAAAGGGGAAGGGAAGAGAACAGAAGGGAAGAGAAAGGAAGGAAGGAAGGAAGGAAGGAAGGAAGGAAGGAAGGAAGGAAGGAAGGAAGGAAGGAGGAGGGAAGGGGAGGGAAGAGGGAACAGAAGAGAGAAAGAAAAAAGGAAAGATTCAATTGGATCTAACCTCCACATCCAAAATCTTGGCATGGTGTCCTTAGGTTTAAAGAAGCACTTGTCCATTTATCCCCAAAAGGAGAAAAGCACACTCAAGGCTGAGGACATAGTTCTGCTAATTACCATTGCTCATTTGGTTACACAAAAGTGTGAGCCATGCTGGGGATAATTTGTGCAGGCTGGGCTAACTTTCATACAAAATGATCACCCTTGCCAAATACTACCAGTTAACAAAGCACCCAAGAACACTCAGGCACGTTAGGGCGGGATGGGAGCATGCATCACCATTCATGAATCAATATGAAAATAGTGTTAGTTTGCAAAAATCTGATGGCCTCTGACTCACAAAATAATTACAGCAATTGACTAAGTCCTCTACATTTATGGAATGATTTAATAATATATAAAAACAATAACCTCACTATTTTATGCTTTTATTTCTTCCCAATGCCCATTAAAACACCAACAGGCATTTGGAATATTTTCACCCGTGCCCAAGTTGCCTTTGGTCTTGAGTGCTACCTTTAACTTACCTGAAAACCCATAGCTGTGCAGCTGACAAATCTAACAAAATTTAAATGTCCTATATAAAAATGGATGGATGGTTTCTTAGTGATACAGTTCATAAAAAATGTGCTCAGCTCTTGTTCCAAATATGAATTTAAGAAACCAAACCTCAGGATTAAAAACTACCATAATTTTGAAGCTTGGTAAGCAGCTCTTAGCCAACCAGCATATATAGTTTAAAATCATTGTTACTTTGGGATTTTATTTAAAATATCAGAAATAGTTTTTCTCCTTAAAGTCATAGAAATGTTTTATGTGTAAAAGTATTTCATGTTAGCAGTTGAAAAATTAACTTTTAATATACCTTTCAGCTCCCTCTGGGTTGGTTTTTCATAGGAAATAGGTTTTCTATACAATATACATCAGAAAATTGATGAATATGACTCTTTTGAAATAAATTTATTCCCATAATTTTGTCTCATTATAATAGTAATTCCGTGTGAATAAAATGCCTCCCAAATGTCTCTCCCTTCCAACAATGTGTGCAGAATGGATAAGAAGCACTGACACATGAATGCATTCTTTGGTACAACACATTATATTCAGAAAATAATCAATAAAAGTATGGGTCTTTTGTATTGGGAGCTATTTTTGATACTGTCTAAAATTATAGGAGTAGGTTTCAGTCATGAAGGATGAACTGATTCATGGTAATACCTATATATTAAAAGTTACATTATTTTGCTACAGACTGAGACAGTTTTCTTTTCCAAGTAAATTGAGGTCAATTTAAATTAAGAGTTGGACTGTTTATTGTCAGTGTTCTAATACATGTTGTACAAATTAAAATAGCTAATAAGGAAAAGGGCAGAGTTGTTAGGAAATTAATTACTTCTCCTGTGTTAGAAAATTTGAATGGAAAAGATACAGGTGACTTCATGGTATAAACATGTAATTGAATACCAAAGGAAGAAACAGAAGAAAAGCCAAAAAAGGTTACAATCGGTAGGTGATGACCCTCACGTCCTTATAGAATCTTTGACTCGGGGTTGGAGATCACTCCCATCCCTAAATACTCCTATTTTAGAATAGCATCTCTAGTAAGCTGATATTTTCCTTTCAGTTCTCTTCATAATTACCTCCCATTTCATGCTTGTTAAAGTGTTGTTAGAGTCTTCAGGCAAGTTTAAGATTCATGATAAGATGAGAGAACCGGCATGTCATAGAAAGGAGCTTCGGGTACTTTCGTTTATGTAACTGCTTTGTAAGGTTATCTTTAGCGCAGTTATCCAAGTGAATGGGATGGTGGTAAGCAGTGCAAAACAAAGCAAAATCTTCAAGTCACCTTAATCAGGAAAGTCATCTTATGCTATTGATTTTTAATTGCTTGAGATCCCTGGGATGAGGTATAATCAAATTGAACAGAATGATTCTTAGGAAGAAAACAGGGTTTGAGGTGACAGATTCCAGTGGCAGCTCTCTGTGGTGCAAAGTGTCTGCATGTGCAAGGTTATTGCTATATTTTTCTCCAAAATGTTGGGACAGAGGTCAAATATTGAGTTTTTCAAAATACAAATTGACCACTGGTCAGTGAGAAATAATTCCTGTTATTCCTGTAAATAATAAGTCATGTAGCCCTTTATTTCCACATTTTTTTTTACAATACTCATCAATCAGTACGATGGAATTATGGTCTGATTTTATGTGTTCAACTTTAAGTTTTGATGAAAAGAACTCTATCCCATCAATCTTGTACCCTCACAGTACTTAGTAGTCAGCGACAATTGCTAAGTGAACCTCTTTATAAACCCTAATAAACTCACCCCAAATTATCTCTTGGGCTCCAGTGCACCTCACTGCCTGAGAGGTTGGAGAAGGCCTCTTCTAGTTTGGTTTACAGTGTCCGGGCTGTCTCTCTGCTCCCTGAAGATAGATAGCATTTTAATAGGAAACTGCCAGATCCCAGATCATGAAAACATCTCATGGATTTTAACATTCTTGAGATGTACAGTGCCAGGGACTGGAAACAAATTCAGATTACAAAATTGGAGATAATGATAGGGATGTGGTTGGCGTCAGAACTGTCATAACCCAAGCAGGAAGTGACGGGACGGGGGTACTAATTAAGGATGACGTCAGTGTGTTAGAAAACATTGGTAACATCCTCCCATCAGCTCTCCCACATGTTTTGAGAGGAGAACTTGTAGTTCAATGGCTTAATGATTTATAAAGCACTTTTCACTCTTTTCATGGTCTTTTTCTTGGGAAAAGAAAAATTTATGAATGTAAAAGTTAGGGATAGTAGACAATTATTGAAAGGGAAAAAGAAATAGAGTACCAAGAAAGCAGTAAAGTGAGTAACAGACACACGTTTCTGAATAGTACAGAATGGTGCAATGTGCTATTTGTAGAATGCGTTGTCACACGAACAAATCACCACATATGAAGCAAAATGGCATTTGGTCGTGATAATTCATCCCCTAGAAATGCGAATTGTTGAGTTGCCATTTTGAAGTTTTGGTTCCAAAATAAGCACATGTGATTTTCCCATTGCTCTCTTTATCTTCCTCTGAAGGTCAAACATCCTTCATGTGCATCGAACGCAAAACAGAACGAAGGGCATCCTCTCCTGCGTGAGTCCCTTTCTCAGGGAACTTGTTCCTCCAAACCCTCTACACATTTTACTTTTCCCCATGCTCTGTCTTTCACCACGTTACTCTCCATGAATGAGAATGTTTTCTTCTCCCTTGCTTGTAATTAAACCTACAGCCATTTTTCTAGCTGCAAATCATACCTTCTCCTTGTAGACAGAAAAAAAAAATAAACATTTTTTATTTGAATCACTCTCTATGCTGCGGCTTTGATATTTCTCAGCAAAGGTAATTGTAAGTTACCATTTCATGGACTTTTTATAACAGATCACAAGTTCTTTGGAGGAAACTGGGGGTGCTTTCCAGCTCAGATACACAGGAAAGTTATAGTCTCCTGACCTGTTTTACTGAAGAGTTGTAAAACTAGTTATTTTGAACACTTCATAGTTAAGGATATTCTGAATACACTTGATCAGCAGAAAATCATGTTTGAACAAAAATTTTCACATTACATTAAATGCTCAGCCAAGATTTGATGGTGCCTTAAATAGGGAGATTGTAGACCTTTGGGTTTGGATTTGACAGGGGACCCAAGCTCTGACTACCAACAGTCACTTATACATTCATCATAAACAGGCGAGGCACACAGAAGCCTGTGCCTAGTTCTCACAGCAATGAAAGAGAAGTAAACCCTGGGAAAAAACTGAAAAACATAATATGCTCTGAACGTATTTTTCTCTAAATGAGGAATCTGAATATACATACAGCAAAAAGCAAATAAACATTAATACTATGCATTTAAAAACAAAAATTTATGAAGATGTAAGTAAGTTCTCAGGTGCTTAACAAATAGATGAATAGATATTCAGGGCCACCATAGCTTCTACTGAGTATGGCTAATTGATCAATTGAACACTTTACTAGGTTAATGCTTAGTAAAATGAATTCCTGCCATGTACAAGGCATTGAATTAAGCATAAATATATTTGAGTTGTGGAGTTAAAATTGTAAGGCTTTTGTACAATACTCAAACAACATATGCAACAACAATTATCCCACCTGTACAATGAGGTAAATCCCAGGAACTGCCTGAAATACTTAATTTGAGTTTGCAACACACTAAATTAAACAAGTTTCAATAATGTGGATGGTTTTTACAAGTGTCTAGTAAAATAGTTATTCTTGTTTTATTATTCATACTGTTACTGTTAATGAGACTGTTATTGATACGAACTTTCTGAGGCCATATGGAGACACTCCTCGAAATGTCAAGTATTAGCAGGATGTTTTACCAAAATTAAACCCTAAAAATACCTTTGAGGGTTATTCTAAGGATAACTACAGTCTTAGTTTCCATTCGATATACACAAGTTCAGCTACATATGAGGAATATTGTTATGGTTATGTGAAAATAAATAAAAACTGTCTACAATGAGAAAAGCCAAAGGTGTTTATTCAGAGCTTGCTATAACAAGAATAAGCCATCACCACTTGCATTTCGGCAGAGATGCAAAGACAAGAGGAACAGCAGGAAGCTTTTCTAGCAAAAGCAAACAAAGATGCAAACAACAACAAAATAAAAACAAAGAACATGGTGTTAAGATTTGTGTCTGCATGTCCCCTCAAATCCTTATGCAGTTGTGGGTGGCTTTTAGAGTTTGTGACTGATCCATGATCCAATGCTGGGGAGTTTGCTGGGATTATGGGTGTCAGAGCTACACCCTAGCGCAGATAGTTTGTAGATGAAAGGAAAGAAAGAGGCTGCTGGCTGTCATTCCTCACTTCTTGCACTTGTTGCTTTGCTGAGTACAGCACCATGAACTGTAGCCCTCTGCCATGTGCCACTCTGCCTCAGAACCAACCAAGTGTGGACTGAAACCTTCAAAAACTGTAAGCTAAATAAACCTTTCCTTCCTTCATTTTGGATGTTGGGTATTTTGTCTCAGCAGCAAGAAAAAAGTAACCAAGACACAAGGCTTCAGGCCTTTCCTGACTGGCAGCTGTAGACATGGGAAGCTGTAGGTGGGGTGGGTAGGAACAGGGTGTGCATGTGACTGGCTGGCAAGGCAAACCTGGCTTCTTCTGTTGGTCCTGTGAGTGAGGACAAAAATTAGGGAACCTATCAGTTATCACTAAAGTCCTAGATATTTTTTTCTGGTTTAGAGGGACTCCTGTGTGGGCTCACACTGTGACTTGCTACCATTCTGATTCACTGCAGACTGGCTTCCTGACTACAGGGGAAGGTTGGTTTCTGAGGCATGCTGCTGCAGGCCTTGGTCAGAGTTCCTTCGCATATATGATCTTGCCGTTGTTCATTTGTTGTCCGGTATCTCAGGAGCTAGAGCGCAACCCCTGGGACTAAGCTGCTTTGAGAAAATTGGGAATCTCTCTATCCTTCACCCTACTAATCTGTCAAAAGAAATCAGAGGGTTCACTCGAGTTTATAGGACACAGTGGTGGACATGATGATGTAAGCAGAGAGCTTAAATACGTTTGTACATTCCGGCTTCGCCTCTTACACTTCTGTTCTTACCGTGACAAGTGCCTGTCTCAGGGAGGCTCTATGTACTCAGCCTAAACCTCAGCGTAAATTGTAGGCAGTGGATCTGAACCTGAGCAGAGCCCCAGACAAGTCCAACCTGACTTGAACAGTTCAGCCAATGTTCAGATGTGTAAGAAATCTTTTTTACTGTGATAAACTTCTAGACCCAGGAAGTAGTCTTTACATGGCATCATTGCGACAATAACAGGCCAATGGAGACGAACAGGTTGAATTTTGCTATCACTGGATAAAATGAGATACAGACACAGGAGGAGTCCTAGGAAGCTGAGGCAAAGAATAATAACGTCTTGGTAAGAGGGAAGCGATCCGGAAGTTGGGGTCTGTGAGGGAAGCGATCCGGAAGTTGGGGTCTGTGAGGGAAGCGATCCGGAAGTTGGGGTCTGTGAGGGAAGCGATCCGGAAGTTGGGGTCTGTGAGGGAAGCGATCCGGAAGTTGGGGTCTGTGAGGTGCTCCCCGATATGCTGCTAGTTGAGGAGAAGGGAGGATTCAGCAGTTCCGCTGAAAGAGACTGAAGGGGAGCACACAAAGGGAGGGAGTGAAGGTTGGCTTCACGTCACTGTTTGAATAAGGTGAGTGAAAGAGCTGTCTCCCCAAAGCAGGTTTTTCCTAGCAACATCAGAAACCTGTGCATAGGCATAAGAATTATTCATGACTACTAATCAGTCAGAAAAACATACCATTGGAAAAAATCTGAAATAATTTCAAGGAAAAAAATTCATCCAATTGAACCATGCTGGTTGTTAGCATTTAATATTTATGACTACACAAGCAAGGTCTTTAGAAATACTGTACATATTTGAATTGCTTTTGCAGTTCTGGCACCAGATTGAAGTTTAATTCCATGAAACTTCTGATGATTTTGTTCAGAATATCAGCCTTTGCAGTGAGTTCTGCCAGCATGGTGCAACAAACCCTTCTGATGTTTCTGCCGGTCACATGTAATAAAGCTTTTCAGCGAAACATCAGAATATGTGCAGACAGAAACATTATTTTCTTGGCAATGCAGAACCTTGCCATATGCTCTGAATCAAGCAAGGTATGCATTATTATTCATAATTACCTTTATTCATCAGAAATCTCTGGATTTCACCTAGTTGTCACATTTACCCAGTGGGAGGGCCTGGCCCTACTCCTACCAGTGCTAACGTGATATGTTTCTCTTAACCATCAGTTTTATTTGCAGATGCAATAGGCTTAAAGAACTCATTGTCAGCACAATGTAGGGCTTAAAATAAAATGTGCATTATTCCAATTACTTTTCTCCTGGCTTAGACAAAGGAGCATTAATGAACTTGAGTAAATGATAAAAAGTAAATATCGTAAGGACAAGTCAATTATAAGGTACACTCATTTGTCAGAAAGAAAGCAAACACCCTGCGTAATACTGTCAAAAAAGAAGAAACGAGATGACAAAATACACCAAACCCTGCTCTATCTCTGTTAACCAGTACTTCTGCTCTTAGCTTTACCATGTCATCTGATAATTTATGCTTTTTGGAAAGGGATTTATAAGCAAATCTAATTATGGTTCCAAAGCCTGTGAACAACTTAATATGTTTCTTTTAAAGCTAGATAAATTTTAATGAAAACTACTGTTCTAAATCTCAGGGACTGAAGTTGAATTAGATGAACTACCCATAACTGGGAAGAACTTCAGGGCTGGATGTTCATGATCAAAGCCCTAGGGGCAGAAGAGACCTGTCTAGTGTATTTTCTCTCAAAGGGCTGGTCACTCACAGGGGTTGGAACCAGAGTAAGTCTCATAAGTATGACACACTTTTTCATGAATTTCTCATAAAGCTTTGGTAAAAGCAAATGAAATTTACATCTTAGACCTAAGCATTTTAGGAAAAAGCATCTGATAATACCAAAATGGTTTCTTCTAATCCCCATCTTTTTGGGGGAGGGATGGTCAGGTATACCAGAAGTCCAAGATGGATGTTCTACTCAAGGCTGCAAGAGAGTTATTAGTTCTTACCTCACATGATTGAGGTAGGACTGGTGGTCCTTCTTCCTCTGCAGGTTGTGTAATTTTCAAGAACTATGGTCCGGGGGAACAATTCCATACTAATTTCATTTTCTTCTTCATAACTTTTCTTACTTTGTTGTCTGATTTACTTTTTCTAATGAGAACATATCTTTAAATAGAAAAACAAAATATCTATTTCTATCTTTATCATATCTATTAACTTTTCAAGAGGGGAGAAAAGACACAATAGTAGGCCATAATCCCCTCCACAGAAGTCATCCCTGCTGATTTTTCAAAAATCCAAGCAATGTTTAAGAAATTCACACAATGGAAATATATAAGTAAAAATAAAACATTTCTTATTTCTCATCTCAAAAGATAACCACTGTTGCCATCATTTCTTACATATACACCTATATACACCTATATATAGGCATATATATGCTTAGGCAATATATATACCTATATATAGGGGTGTGTGTGTGTGTGTGTGTGTGTGTGTGTGTGTGTGTATGTGTGTGTGCATATATATATAGTGGTACCTTGGTTTATGAACTCCATTTCTTTTATGATTTGGGAGGAAGATGGCTGCCTTTCTGTTTATGTAGGGAAGATGCCTATGGCCATATTTGTCACCTGATATGGAGTTTATGAACAGAAGCAAAATTTTGCAAATGCTTTTGTTTGTCAACTGAACTGTTTGCAAACAGAAGTGGCTGTGAACTGAGGTATTACTGTATGTATGTGTAGGAACTTTTTCAGTTTATACATTTTATGAATGTTTGCATACATACATGCACATGAAGATGTCATATGTGTTCCTTAATAATGGTATTATTTGACATTGTATACTGTATCTCGAATGACAATCACTGGTACTGTTTTCAGATTTCATTTTTACAGACAGGTTGTTACTCTTTCTACAAACTGTTAAATCGAATATCCTTATCAATTTATTTTGGTATAATTTATAAACCACATTGCACATATCCTACTAGATATGCAACCCGGGATCAAAATGTGTCTCTACTTATGTCTTTATAGATACTGCCAAAAGGGTTTCTGAAACTGTTACACCAGTTTATACTATTAGCAACACATATTATGTCCCTTTTAACCCTATGTCCCTTTTAACCCAGGACTCACAGAACCTTAAAAAGTTTAACAACTTTAAAGACAGAAAAATGGTCCCATTTTGTTTTGGATGTGTTTAATAGCAATCATATTCAGCACATTTTTTTAATTTGAAAGAGGAAAAAAATAATAACCAAACGACAGGAGTGGAGACAAGAACGAAACCACAGAAAAACAACACAGGATTTGAAAACAACATGACAGGAGTCAGCGGTGCTCGTTATATTACACACAGGCTTCCCGTGCTCACTTCCTATCACCTGGTTTGGAAATTCTGCATCATTTTTATTGTTTTTATGTGGTTTAGTCAGCGCATTTTTAGAAATTTACTGGCATTTTGTATTTAGTTTAGGTAAATTCAATGGTCGTTTTGTTTTCCACTTGGAGACTGTATCTTTTTCATATTATCTCTAGAACTTATTTTCATTTTGGGGGAATTAAATAAAGAAGGGAAGAGAAAGAAAAACATATCTCACCTACTATAAAATACACTTGTTAAATACAGTATCATTAGGTGATATGTAAAGTGACTTCAGTTAGAGACATATGAGATATGATAAAAATACTCTCAGTGTTTGTTTCTTTAAATTATTACAGTAAAAAGCACATTCCCATTCAACCTCCTCAAAATACTCCTCAGTTTGAATATACACCTCTCCTGTTGTTGCCACCTTCTGCAGCAGTTCTGTAAATCCTCTTTCTAAGATGTCTTTAGTAGCAGTGTCACGGTTTCCTTGGTGCTCTGAACCACCGATTGAAAACGTTTATCTCACTTTGGCTTTGGGGAAAAGCCCGAAGTCGCACAGTGCCAACACTGGTGAAAAGGTGGAGGACGCAGGCCTGTTTTTCTGAGCTTGCTTTCTGTTGGATGACCCTTGGCCAAAGCATTTATCTTACTGTTGATTACACCCTATAGACACCCACGACACTGCTTCAGAACTTCCAGAACTACTTCAGAAAGTGACCAGATGGTAGAGTAAGTGTGTTTAAATCTAGAAGGACAGTTTGGAGAGAGAGGAATAGCAATGTACTTTTACAGGAGTAAATTGTACAAATTTAAACATTTCCCGTACATTTCAATCGCACCTCTGTATGCTTTGAGTATTTGTGTCCTGTGTGGAAAACACTGTGCAAAGTGTTACAGGGTAGAAGCAGGAAGAAAGCATAGAGACTTCAAGATTTCACAACAGAAAGAGCTTAAATCTGTTCCTTGCTTTCATGGAGCTGGACCTCAGGAGCGATGACTGACAACCGTGCATTAACTTTAAAAAGGAACGAGTCTGTGCCCGAGGCAGAGTGCGTTAGTGTTTACACTACACTGCTTCCCCCTGCCCTAGTGGCAGGTCTTTCCCTTCCCTCTGCTGCAGGCTGGCCCAGTGACAGCATGCTCACATCCACAGTGTCTCAGGCATCCACAGTCTCATGGTGGACCATGGACACAGCTGCCTCTGGTTGGACGTGGAACATGAACGAGGATTCAATCTTTTCTGATGTTAGCGGAAACACCTGTGGTTGTACTTGTTCCATAAGCATATGTAAACCAAAACTAAGAGACACAACAGGAATCACTGTAAAGACAACAGAGTCTTTCTTAGAACAGCCCAGGGCAAAAGAAAGAAAATGCCTAAAATTTCACTATCTGGAAATATCCACCTTCAGTTTCTGGTGGTATTTCTTTATAAACAGATGCATCCAAAAGACCGACGAGATTGCTAGGCGAATAAAGGGATAGAAACAATTAAGAAGAATACATAAAATTTTAGTCTATAGGAGATTAAATTTAACTTTTTGCCTTCACAGCAATATAACACAAGTGAAAGGAGTTTCTCACTTTCAGATAAATATTCATAATTTATTAAAGAACTATAGTTTTTTTTTAAAAACTCATCTACAACTAAAAGATTAATTTAAAAATTTAAGACAGTGTAGTGCTTACTTTTCTAAAATACACATAATCATTTAATTCAGAATCTCAATCCTGTGCTTTGAAAGGCGAACAAACTAGTATTCTTGTCTTTGTCCCTGATTCCCTTCCTACAAATTTTCACCCTCTTGTCCTGTCACTATGCTCATTATTAAAAGTTGTGTCCTGCCACTGCAAATGCACCCCATCGTACCTGTCTGTCTTAGCTGTATATGCACCATGATTTCTCCGTTGCCAAACTTTTCTGTTGATTATCCTTTAAAAGATAAAATTTTGCTGCTTTGTAGCAGATATGGTAGTGGTTGTTACAGCTGTAGGTTTTGTCTTAGGAAGGACCTCGTATATCTAAAAAACAACCTCCCTGGTGTAAATATTCTAAGATAAATTTATTTCCTTGAGAAACGTGCCAGCATTGTTTTACCATGGTCTGGAATGAATATGTTGTTTTGGTTGACCAGTGTGGCCAAAGCACCTTTTTCATCTTTGTGACTAGCTTTTCTCCCTGAAAGTCCTTATAGTTCTCTTTATATTTGAAGATCAGCAGCTTCACGTGATGAAACAGTTATAATTGTTCAATATTTTCTCTCAGGCACACATTTCCTTCCAGTCTGCACATTCATGTCTTTATTGTATAAATAAAATTTATTTTCACTTTTTATTTTATAAATACTATTCACTCTTTAGGGAGTACTTAGGTTGGTTTTTCATTGTCTTCCTTCAGTATATCAATTAACAGTATTGATAATTTCCTTCTCACTTCATACTGTCCATTTTCCTCAGTTATCAATCATGAATCTTAACTTTAATCACAGTTTTTCTACAAAGCACATGACTTTTAGCAGTAGTGTCTTTGCATTCCCTTGCTTACTTCGTTTTGGACCTTCATCCTTAGAGTTCATTGAATTTGAATCCTGGAATGTATTCTCTTACTTAAGAAGCGCCATCACATTCTCCTTGTGACTGTGGAAGATTATTTATGGGAAATCTATGTTGACTCACAGAATGTTTCCCTGTTCCTAAGGAACATCATCCACGCACATTTTTCCCACTTTGTTTCGCTTTATTATAGTTACTGTTATTGTGCATTTCCAGGAAGGAGGGGCGAATTACTTCTTTTCTGTTTATTATTCATTTTTGGATGAATTTAACCACATCTGACCAAGGCGTGGGGGACGTGAGGACTGCTGCCCAAGGTGTGGGGGACACGAGGACCGGAGGCGGAGATTCTCCTGTGTTCATGATGGGTGTGGCTCACAGCAGTCCCTCTGGAACAGGCTTTTGGTGCCGTGATATGAAAGTCGTGATATCCTCTGCCTCCCTCTCCTACTTTCCTGTTTTGTTTTGTTTTTGTTTTTTGACAATCCTGAGTTTTGAAACCAGGGCCTCACACATGCTGAGTATTCTGCCACTAAATCACATCCCCAGGCCTTTTTTTCCTTTTATTTTTTTTTAACTTTATTTTGAGACAGGGTTTCTCTAAGTTGCCCAGGCTGGCCTCAGACTTGTAACCCTCCTGCCTCTGCCTCCTGAGTAACTAGGATTACACGCATGCACACTGCACCTGACACCTCCCAGTGAACTTCGAAAGAGGTCAATGTTAGCTTTCAATACATTACCGTCTTTTTGTGTAGTTTCACAGTATTTCATTCACTTGACCTGCTTTATATCTTGAGATTCAAAGTTATGGCATTTTCTTTGTTTTATTGACAATTGAGGGGTTTCATCTTTGGTTTTTGATACTTAAATTGTTTTCAGTACAGCTCTCAAAGGAGTAGAGGAAAAAAATGCCTTTATTCTGGCATGTAAAAAGTATATCTTTAAAATTTTCTTTATGTATCATGGATGGGCTTTGTTCCAGCCCTTCAATTTGAAAATACAAGTTTCTTAAAACTTGTATCTAGTTTTTAATAAAAAGTTACAAAAAAGAGAAAAAGAGAAAAAATAAAATACCCATTTTGGCTACATCTCTGACTGCCTCATAAAGTGCATTAAAATTCAACCAGCATTCAGTGGTAATTAACTAAATCAACCCAGTACTGATTCAGTACCTATGTAGGTCCTACTCTTCTAGGTTCACAGAAGCAACAGAAAGGGAAAATGTACCTGTTTACAAGGAGCTAAGAATGCAATTATAGTTTTTTGTACAAAAATGATATTTTAAAAGTGTATCTACTTGCCCTTCACAAGGTGTTATAGTTTGTGCCTGCATGTCCCCCCAAACCCTCATTCCGTCATGAAGCGGCTTCTAGAGTTTTTACCGGTCCGTAGTCCAGTGCTGAGACTCAGGGGTGTGGGTACTACACCTGCCCTGGAGTGGATAGTTTGCATACAGGGTAAGGGAGAGGAAGAGGCTGCCCGCCGCCGCTCCTCCCTTTGCTCTGGTTGCTTTTGCTGTCTTCCACCGCCATGAATGGTCGCCCTCTGCTATGTGCCGCTCTGCCTTGGAGCCACCTGAGTGTTTCCTGAGTCCTGCACAAACTGTGAGCTAAATAAACCTTTCCCTCCTTAATTTGGGCATTGGGTATTTTGTCTCAGCAACAAGAGAAAAGTGACTGAGACACAGGGCAACGTTTGTCTTGCTCAATATTATAAGATAAGCACTAACTTTTCTCTGTTCAGATTATTAATATTTGTGAACAGTAAGTTTTCATGCTAGTTTACATGTATATGGATGCAGGAAACAAGCATCCCTGAAGTTTATAGGAATGAATTGACTTTTGACCCGTTAAATCCAAGTTGTATTTGTTCATTCAAATTCTTCCAGTCAGACGATTAAGTACAGGAAGTCTGAAAGAGAAAATATACTCAAACTACAATGGACTTGAGGACATGGGAGCCAGAAAATTCCATTTCCTGCCCCTAACGTGGAGGTCACATCTTCACCAATTAAAATTTTGGAAGTTGCACAAGTTGGAATAATGAATACAGTTGCTGCTTCTTATGGGAAATACTAAAAGATACCCCTGAATAAGTCTAGCAGTATCAGATCACTGAGAGCCTTTAAAGGTGGTTTAAATAATTTGGAATTTATTCTGAGAGTAATGGAAAGTCTGAGGTTTCCTAAACAAAGACAACGTCTCTTCCATTTAGAGCCAAGTATGCACAATGCTTATGAATGAGAAGCACAAACACTTAGGAGAATATTTATTATGATATTACAAATGGGATTGCAGGAGGCTGATTTAAAGTGTTGATAATAGAAATGAGAAATATGAAAGAAGAAATAAGATCAAGTAGGAGAACAACAGAACACAACCTCTCATTTGATTTTATGTATTAGAAATGCTAGCTTAGTAACAATTCTGAAAATTTCCCAAGTTGTGTCTTTTGACACAGCACCACCATTAGGTCATTTCTTCAGAAGCATCCAGATACAGATTGTGTATCATGGTTCTTATGGAAATGTCTACCATAGCATATATACAACACAAGTGTAGAACTGCAATAAGTTCAAAGCAGAATAAAATCAACAATTCTTGGAAATGTTTGCAGTACTTGGAAATGAATTACATAACTATAAACCTAAAAATATTCATTGTAACTCAGCTATGGTGACAATACATGTACATATAATGATATCCACTCATTGTGCACTTCAAGAACTTTTTTGCCCCTGATTAATTTTTCTTTCTTTAAATTAAAATGAAGTCATTTTTTGGTTTTGCTTTCTTGCTATGGGTTATTGTTATTATTTTTGCTTTATTCAAAATTTCCTCAGGGCTTTGAATTAGGAATCAAGATTCAAGCTTTAAAGTGTATCCCACCTGAAGTCCTAATGTGCGCAATTCTCCAAATCTAGTATTCTAGATACTGTCACTGGGGTTCATCAAGCCACTTGCAAGAATATGGACTGTTTAATGTTCCAGAATCTAAGCAGAGGTGGGAAACACTACATGCCTCTCCGGGAAGAAATAAACAATCTTCTTCAGAAAGTTCCCATGAGCACCGAAAGGGCTGTCCGTGCTCGCCTCCAGCATAGCGTCCGGGCAGCTTCGTTCTCACCGCGTCATTGATTGCAGTTGCTACAAAGCCACGGGCGTAAAGTTTGGCTGCATTCTCTCCTTGTCAGGTACTCTTACACGGGTAGGGCAAGGAAGAAGCAGGGGGTTCTTGGCGCAGCGGGATTCACTGTGCCTAGGAGAGAGCAGGGAGAAGTTTCATCTTCAAAGCTTCTTTCTCCCGTGGTGTCAGGATCGCCACAGCTATGAGAATAACTTTGATGCCATTAAATGTAGCAGAAAGGACAGACAGAGCAAAAGTTTCTAGAGAGCAAACAAAAGCTAGCCATGAAAAGAAAACCCTGGAAACTGTCTCCAGTTTGGTAGCAGATAAAAGATGAGGAGTCAGCAAAGAGGCAAAATAAGCGGAAGACAGCGAGAGTCACGTTCGGCACAACCTGAGGGGCGCCCGGGGGAGCGGCCCCCCCTCTCCTGCCAGCTCCTTCCTCTCCTTCGCTTCCCTTTGTTTTTCCTTCCACAAGTGCCCGTTGACAACCTGCCATGCGCCGCCTCTCCACAGGCGCAGAGACAGAGCCAAGAGCAAAGCGGAGAAGGTGTGTGCTCGCCTGTACCTTCCACTGAGGCGGGGTGGGGAGACGTGTACACCTCGTACTGCACAACATAAGGTTAAGTCCTAAGTCCTAAAACTGACCATAAAGTCGTGAGCCCAGACAAAGTGGTATCTTAGGAGGAATACTGAGGGAATCCCTCTCTGTGTGTTACTGGAACACAGACTTGCATGGAGTAAGCAAGCAGGACAGAAACATGAGGGGAAATTGACTCAGACAGAAGGAACGGTAGCGCAAAGGCCCTGGGGCTTGAGTATGCATCCCATTTTAGAGGAGTCATGGGAGCCACTGTAACCATAGAGACTGACTGTGACACAGAGAGAACTGGGGCCATGATTACAAAACAGGTAGTGCACTGGAGGGGCTTATGTTTATTGCATGGTTGCAAACTGATGAGAAGGTTCCAAGCATGCCAGTAACATTTGACATCTGACTTACGCTAAATGAATGGCACAAGCACCAGGTGCCCGTGTATTGATTCCCAGCTCCGGGACGCTTGTCAAGTCACTTAGTCCCGTTAACTCTCGGTCTCTGTGTGTAGAAAGGGCGTAATTTTCACCATCAGAAGCGTGTTGTGAGGGTTATACAGAAAGGTAACCCAGGTAAGATTCTTACACAAGCTCCCGGACAGTAAATGCTCTACCGTTATTGTATGAGAATGGCGGCATCGCCGTGATCATTACTAAGTGGGCTGCAGTCCGAGACAGCCCCCGAGGGGAGGGCACAGCTGTGCCGAGGCGGAAGTATCATGATCCCTAGGAAGTGAGAATTTGCTGGATTATATGAAGAGAAGTAGTCTCTATTTAAACAATGCTTTAAAAATGGACGCGGGCAATGGTCAAATTAAAACTTTGCTGTTTAAAACTACAGGGAGATATTTCACATCTATTTTTCCTTTTATTGCTCTTGCTTATCTCTTTTTAAAAATTTTTATAAACTATAACAGTGCAAAAACCAAGTGAGATAATATATGATCTTTGACATAACTTCTATAACACATTTAGTAGTCTTGTCTAATTTGCTGCGGAAGTGTTAAAAACGGGAATATGTGTGAAGCAATTAACCAAAAATATGAGACTGCACAGCCTCACATGGCCTGAAGTGAGAGGACTTAATGCTGGTTTAGTTGGATCTATCTCTCACTTTATTTGTTAAACATTTGTCAAAATAAATTTGATGCTATCTAGTCACTGTCAGTGAATTATGAAAATGCAAGTTTCTTTATAGACACTGTCAAAGAAGGTTCTACTCACTGCATTTTTAGTTCAGATTCTACTGTTTATTTTATGTGTAAAACTGCACATCAACCAGGAGTAATAAATTTAGAGAATGCATAGTACCACTGAATAATTTAGTAGGTTGAAAGCCTTTCCTCATTTTCATGGGAGGGCCAATTAGAAAATATTGGACTTTCTTTTTAGCGTTGTTGTACATTATTATGATGGAGTCTGGAGCCAAGCTGGACTATTAGGTTGTCCATTTAAGCTTTATACAAATTTAAAATGTAAGTCATTTTAAGCAGGAGCATCATAACTTGGGCTCAGAGCCAGAGGGGAAGAGCAGGTGACAGCTGCAGTGCAGGGAAGAGACACGCAATCCCACTGGCTGGTGGTAGCCTGCAACAGGCTGAAGGAAGTTTTCCTGCCTGAAGTCATCTCCACTGCGGCTGTACGTGAGGAACATTTGAGAGGACAGAGAAGCACATCCTCAGCCAAGACAGCTGCCACTGTCTGACAGGGGCATCAGCTCCAAGAGGAAACCACAGAGGAGCATGCGCAGCACCTGATATGGAGCCAGTGTGTGTCCCTGTGTTGATCAATAAAGACCTTTCATTACAGAATTATTTTTATATTGATTTTATGATGCATACAAAGAGAGCTATGTTTAGTGTTTTCTCTTTTTTCCTATATACATTAGGAAAATAGAACATAAAGTCCAGTGGTAGGTATAAATGCCTCATCTGTCTATGCAGAAATATGCCTGCTTTTTGCCAGGTCAGTTCATTCAAACTAAAAATAGGTGAATGGGCTTGTACCAGTAGTTGGTTGTTGGGCTGAAATCCTAATTGTTCCAATGCTTGAAAGATGTCTTCTGTTGAAATCAGTCTGGTATTGTGTTTCAGGATTTGGAGGGGGCAGTTGAAATAGTCTTACTAAGTAGTTCAGGCTGGCCTTGAACTCACTATGTAGCCCAGGCTGGTCTCAAACTTGAACTCACAGTGATCCTCGTGCCTCATCCTCCCAAATGCTAGGATTACAGGAATGTACCACGAAGCCCAGCTGAGTCTGATATTGTTTAAGAGCAGGCAATAAATTGAAAGCCAGTATCTGTAAGAACCATAGTAGACATGTATATATGTAGGCATATGTGTATGCATTTGTATATGTATATTATATATATATATAATATATAAATATTATATATATATGACTAAGAAGATAGAGTATTTTAAACAAAGGATTATTAGTCATTCCCAGTGGTTCATGCCCACAATTCCAACCCTTTAGGAGGCTGAAGCAGGAGGATCTCAAGTTCAAGACTGGAGTAGGCAATTTAGCGACTTATCCAGACACTGTCTAAAAATAAAAATTCAGAAAAAGGTTGGTGTTGTAGCATAGTATGAAGGACCTAGGTTTAATCTCCAGTACCATTAGAAAAATTCTATTTGCATCAGACTGTGTATAACAGTGGTGACTTCCTTCAGGAATCTTGATGTGAAGTAGTGATCATGTCTTCAATACGCTTGAAAAGTTAAGAAAAACAAAACAAAAACAAGACACTGAAGTCTGGGATTGAGAAGAGCTGAGAGGAATCTTCCTGTTCTACTTTTGCTCCTTCCTGAGTAAGCTCCAGAGTGAATTAGAATCAACGAACTTCACCTGTATCATCTCAGTCTGCCACTGACCACTTACCATTAAAAAGGAATGAACAAAGGAGGCCCACGGGTGCGAATGAGAACTGGAACGAACTTTCCCATTTTCTCCCAGGTATAAGAACAACTTATAAGATGCACTGATGCTGGCGAAACTGACGCTGAAAAGAAATATGAAGTGTTAAGCCAGGAAATCACGCTGCAGGAACTGAGATCTGGACCTACCAGGTTTTAAAAAATTTGTGTCTTGATAAACCTTAGAAGCTTTTTAGGTCTGTGTGAGGCACAGAAATCTTGGCATAAGAGGATTAATTATCATATGTAGATATTCTTGAACATTCTTTGAGAATCCTCTTCAAGCAACAGCAAAATGAATATCTGTGTCCCTTTCGTTGGGGTCACATTGCCTCTTTTCCACTTAAGGCTTTGCCATTGAATTTCAGGTACCATCATGAGGTAATTTATAATGATTGATTTAGCAAGATTGATGTACACCACTAACTGTATTAAACCTGTAATTGCCTCTGCATGCAGCAAAGTATATTATCTCACACACAAGATGAGGTTCATTTGGAAACTAAACCACTATTTTATCAATATATGCCATATTTTAGGTCACAGACTTTCCATATTAAAGCGCTGAAACCTTTACGGAAAATTCCTTGTATAAAATTTTAAAAACAAACCTACAAACCCACAGCAAAGCTAAAATAGAAACCACAGAATTTATTTGATCTTCAGTATTTGAACTTCATTACATGTTAGTTTGCTTCTCCTGCCACTGAATTCCTGTACGCAGTTAAGCGCAGTTTGTACTTTCGGTTGGCATCCTCAGTCATCGGTGCCAGGCCTGTGAGGTTTTAACATTGTTAGTTATTCTTCTCTCTGTAATAGTGCTGCGAAGTGGATCAGATAACTTTTTAGTTTAAGGACTTCAGGCTCAGTTGCCATAGTATCTTCATAGGTTGAGTACTGAGAATACTTAAATTGAGTGGAAAATGCTAATTTATGAGTCTAATTTTCATACTTAGATTATTGAAGCATAAGCCAGGAGATCCATTGCTTGAATGCCTTCTCTGCATAAGCTTAGAATTTTAAGAAATTTACACTCGGTGGGGGTGGTCATTTTTCAAATGTTACAACAAATAATAGGAAATGGACATAGGATTAGAAATATGAAAAAATATCTTATCAGACTCTTACCAAAAAATATTTTCATAGCATACAAAATTTAATGCCTTACTCCATGATTTTCTACTTCTTCAAATATATTTTCTTGCTAAATTCCCAGACACAGAGTTACCATGAAGAAATTAATGGTATTACCCTATCAATTAGTATTTTGGGGCATCAACTTTAATTTATTGGAAAACTAACTTCTGGAATACTACAGAAGATTTAACAATTTAACAATTATTTCCAGTGCTGTGAGATTTAACCATTGTTTTCTGTGCCATGTCAATTCTTCTTTTATGTCCTAACCCTTTTAACTGAACTAGAGCAGTGTAGGGTCTTGAATGTTCACAGTTGCTGAATTGAGCAAGTATCCAATTAACTGAAAGTAAGCCCACCCCTATGAAAACCCAGTGTGTGCCAAATAAATTCAATGAACATGTGTAAGAAAGGCCAGGCCTTCACAATATGGTAGAACTTTTAACTTGGTAAAATGATTCTTCCTAGAACTCCGTCAAAATACTGTATGATAGGTTTTTTAACTGTGCTTTAAAGATTATTTAATATGTTAGTTAAAAGAAAACTAAATATAGAAAATATATCTACCTATTAACTTATAAACACGTATGTAAGCACAGGCATGCTTTTCAACGCTGGGAGCCTAATTATTCACTAGCCAGGTGGCCCGCAAGTCCTCAAGGTCAAAATACCTGACCTTTCCCAGCATGGCATTGTGGTTCTTTCACCAGTGGCACTATGTTCCTAGTACCCACCATTTCTTATTTTGCTTATACCTTGCAAATACACATATGAAATTGTTCAAATTTAAAAGAAATAATATGACGCATTTTATTTTAATATGATTTTCTTTTTCTCAGCACATTACGATTTACCCACTGTGTGTTGGCATTTTGCTCTTCTTGACCAATGAATTTGGTTCATTCCATATCATTATCTATGATAATATGATACACAGAATTCCTTCCGATTCGTGTGGCGTTGGCTTCTCTTTTGAAGTAAGACCCACTCAATGCGCGTGCCTCACCCCGCAGCCTCATAGCACTGATCTATGCACGCCCCTTCCTACACCTCCATGTGGATTCTGCGGTTCTCTTCTTCGTTCAAAGCATTTTTCCTCTCAGGAACACCCTCCTCAAATCACATCTTTTCCTCATTACTTTGAATGGTTTAAATATCTTAAATATTCATCTTGGCTTCTGGTTAAACTGCAAATTTCTATAATAGTAAAGTGAATTAATTACTAATCAGAAGGGCAGTTTTTTCAAAACTCAGTTTACTTGAAAAAATTTCCCTATCATGGAATTTCCAACAAGTTCATCTTTTCCTATGTATTTTACCTGTAAAATAAGTACTTAATATGTAAAGGAAGCTGCTTTTACTTAGTCTGTGAGTATCTGTCTTATTAGCAATTCAGAGTACACACTCCCATTTATAGTCTCCATAGTTAGCACCTATGTTTTGATTCAGCTTTATGTGGAACCAAGAAAGAATGGAAGAACTGAGTCCAAAGTACGAGTTCAACTGTTTTCTGAGTCTTTCACTGTTTTGTCTACCCACAGATGGGACAAAAACCAAAGAGAAATCAACTCACGGGAGGAAAGGTGTATTTGGGTTTCAGGGGGGTCAGCCCATGGCCACGTGGCCATGTTGCTTAGGGCCTGTGGCAGCACAGTGAATCATGGCAGCAGGAGCACACAGTGGAGAAGACTGTTCGTCACCATCTGTTGGTCCAAGAGGCAAAGTGAAAGAAAGAGAAAGGGGCTGGGGGCTCAATTGCCCCTTCAGGGGTTTATCACCAATGACCTTAATGTTTTCCTAAAAGTACCAGCACCTCCCAGCAGCATCACAGGCCGTGCCCAAGCTTCTAGCATGTAAGACCTTGGAGGACATTTAGAATCCAGGCCATAGCATTCCACCCCTTTCCCCAAGATTCATGTTCATTTCCCAGTGCAAAATGCATTTGGTCTACCTGCAGGGGTCCCCCAGTGTTAACAATCCAGTACTGCTCAGAAGTCCAACCTCCGTGTCTCCTCGACAGAGACTGGTTTTGAAATTCCCCACACGGTTCTTTGACAGGGTGATGCACACTGTGTGGACTGAATGTCACGGAGGTACATATTCAAGTTTCTGTCTGAGGGATTTTGGTTACTTTTCATGTAGTAGGATCAATAGCAGCCAATGCTCACAGGGTCTAGTTCTGCTGGTAACTAGTTTCCATTTTCATTGAAAAGGAAGATTTTAATTCTGAAGCCATTTTTCAGGGTCTTGGCCTGAGTAGCATTTGGTTGTTACCAAAGCTGACATTGGAATTTTTTTAGAAATTCGTACTTAATAGCCAGCTCAAGTTCTTTTTTCCTTTCCAGCTTCCATTTCGATGGCTGGCTGAGCAAAACTCTCCCCATTACTTCCAAAGGCTGCTTGTGGATTGTTTGTGATAGATGATTTTGCCCTCTTTGTTTCTAAGGCATTAAACAAAGGTTGGTGTTGAATTCCTATGCCTTGAAATAAAACTCCATTTTTTCATCACTCTGCAGAGAACCAAAGATTTTATGAATGACCCTAAAGAGAAAATATTAATTTCCCTCCTAGCTTCCTTTTAATTTTATCTTTCAATTTCCCCAGCACATTGCACTGCAAAAAATACGTTCTGGGGCTGACGTATTATAAACAGGACATAGATCATTGTGAAGATATCTGTGTTGATAATCATGGATGGGGGAAGTACCTTTATAGGAGAAAGGGGAAGGGGAAGGACACACTAGTTGATTGAACCTGATCTCACTGTGTATCAGAGAGTTTTATTTCTGCTTTATCTTCTAATATCTCTTTTTATTGTGCTTGTTACGAGAAGTGGAGGTGTGGGAAGCAATTAATGATTTTTATTCTTTCTCTATAAAACCCTTATCTTTAGGTAAGCATGTTTCATGAGGAAAAGAAGAAAATCACTGTTTATTTGCAACAATAACAAGACAGAGCCTTAAGTCTGTTTTGTGTCCATAGCTTCATTAGCGAGAGGCAGTAAATGTGAACGAAGAGGCACTGAAGGAGAAGCGCTGACGGATCAAGCAGCTACAAGTATGGCATGAGCACTGACCCCGTCGGTATCCCAGGTCAGATTGAGTTTCCCGTGTATTTTGAAATCATATCTCATAAGTTGATATCAATGATTAATCCGAGGAAAATAGTTGATAATCAAAGCTTGAAAGATACGAGTATAAATCTTTCTTCACCAAGGGCTTTGAGAAAGTGAAATCTCACTTAATTCTTAGTCACATATGATTTTGTTTTGAATACTGTTTCTTTCTAAAAATTGTTTATCTGCCCTTTTGAAGAACAGCCAAAAGATTGGTTGATGTATAACTGTTAAGCAACTGGGCAGAGTTCATGTTTCATTAATAGAAGAATAAATATTGAGAATATGTATCAAGGGAAAGCGCTAACTATCAATGATTAATATCAAACAGGAAATTAATTTAGCAGCACATAATGTTATGTATTAAAATGCGATTTTACAGCATGGAAACCAGAAAACCAGTTAAATATTAGGTAAGACTTGCCTTTGATTTATTAGTAAGAGAAATGTACTCTTTTTGAGGCCAGTTTTTGTTCTTTTATATTTTATATATGAAATTTGTTTATATTTCCTTGGTTGATATAAATTGTGGGTAAAATATTTACTAATAAGAAAGGTATTCATCATGCAGCATTGTTGATACTATTATACATGCCTTAGAGAAGCATGAAAAATTACAGTTCTGCCATAGTTGCCATTTTTCTTGGTGATCATTGAACAGTTGTACATGTTTCAAAGCTGGCTTGCTGGCTCTATGGGGTTCCTCAGGCAAGGTATGTTCCTCACTTGGACTTGGTCATAAGATTGATCACTTTGATTTCATCTAAAACATTTTTAGCATTAAAAAGAAATTTACCTGCTGTATTGCCACTAGCACAATTAACAGGTAACAATTCTACTAGTTGTTACATGTTAGGTTCAAGCCACTTACAACATGAAGAGACCTGACACCAAATTTAACTACCTAATTTTCCATTATATCTTTGAGAACTTTGCACTCACTCCTCATTTCTCTGAGTGCCCACACTCCACTCTTGAGTGTGTTCTAAAATCTCTGCCTAATAAACCCTTCCCATGCCCCTACTGATGCTTCCTGAAAATTCTTTCTCCATGACTGGAGTTGGTGAACATGCAAATTTATTCTACAGAAGAGTGGGTTAGTTTCTTTATTAAGCTGAGTGACATTTTCTTAGCAAACCAGAAGCAGGAGCAAAAAAGGCAGCAGTGAGATTGTGATTTTGACCATCAAAAGGTAATTGCTTATCCAACAAGACCCATCTCCCTTTGTCTCCTTTAGGTCAGTCAGGGTGAGACTTTGGAACCCTAAGCAAGATCCAGCCCCTCCTCAGCATTAAGCAGGTACAAGAAGAAGGACCATCAGACCTTCTGAGCCACCTTAAGAATAAAGGATCAGTTTCCTGGGAGCAGAGAATGAGCTAGCATAGAATAAATAAAATATAGGTTAAAAAAAGAGAAAAACAAAGCATAACTAAAAATTGTACTTTGAAGAAGCCTACAACTTTCAAGACTTGGCCAAGGCTACCCAAGGCAATCCATAGTCACCCTCCTCTGGTAAATTTAGGCTCCTTCCCTACAACAGCTATAACATGTTAGATCCTTCAAGAATAGTGAAAATCCAGAATTTGGCCTCAGAAATAAAGAGCAGGAGTCAGATCTTAATCTGAAGGGACAGGTTGAGAAAATCCAAACAATGTTTAAATTACCTCAAAAATACGTGGGCCCATACCTGTAGGATAGCTAATATCCTCCTTGGGGTGGGCCAACTTCTGCCGAGTTTCCGTCCCTTCAAGAGAAGCATAAACGTTCTCTATTCAGGGAAATAAGGCATCTCATTTCTCTGAGTGCCTACATTCCTCTCTTGAACGTGTCCTAAACCCCTGCCTGATAAACCTTTCCCACGCCCTTTAAAAATAAAAGAAACAAATGAAGAGAAGAAAAAAAGA